>CM053252.1:5370603-5423103 GCA_028583405.1 Pogonophryne albipinna
CAATTTATACAACGACTGACTGTCTTTAATTCATATGCATTATAGTTAAAGCGCTGTGCCTGCTTCCATTTGACCCTTTTTCACATGATTCCTTCACAAACAAAAGACTGAGGTTTACTGAAACAAACCGTTTTCATATATTTACTTCCAATGATAAATCTCTCCGCCGGCATTTCTCTATTTCGGTTTGTCTTGTGGGGCTCACTGTATTTCCTTCATTGTGATTGGTTGGCTCAGGAGGAAGCCGTTGACCTCCTCGCTCTATTCTGGTAAAGTCAAGGCGCTCTGCTTTGCCAACAAATCTTCCGTGTGCAGCGCCTTTTAAAAAACACCTTGCAGACGCTTCCCTTCGACCTATGTGTCACACTGTTTGGAAAAATACTACAAATGGAGTTTGTATGTGAGTGAGGAATTGGATAGACATTTGCTCTTTACAAATGTCAGTACTTCAATTAATCAATAAAATACAAAATGTTTGGTTTATACTTTTCTTGTCAACATTTAGAGGATGAATTCAAGGAACAACTGGAAAGGAAAAGTATTTTTTTCACACTGAACATAATGTTAGCCCCATCCATCCCCCAAGACACACACACACCTGCTCTAATAAAGTGTGTGTGAGACCCTCCTCGATCGGCAGGTCTCCAGGGTGTATCAGTGATGCGTAGAGGGGCTATTAATTACCCCACTCCTGTTTGGTGTGTGTGTGTGTGTGTGTGTGTGTGTGTGTGTGTGTGTGTGTGTGTGTGTGTGTGTGTGTGTGTGTGGTGAACTCCATATGGGGGGAGATTGTGCGTGACCCTTCACATATCACCATATCAGCCGCTGCTGTGACCTGGGTTAGAGGCAGTCACGCACATTAACCCAGCTAACGACACACACACACACACACACACACACACACACACACACACACACACACACACACACACACACACACACACACACACACACACACACACACACACACAGTAATATATGCTTTCTGTGGCAGAACACAGCTCAATTTATAACATAAGAATGCACCAAGAAACAGGATTATTCAGGAGGCTAGGTATGTGTTGGAACACACACACACACACACACACACACACACACACACACACACACACACACACACACACACACACACACACACACACACACACACACACAAACAAACAAGTGCAGGACTAACAAGGCAACAGGGAGACATTAGTCAGTGAAATTGAAGGACCCTCATTTGCCAACGTGTGTGTGTGTGTGTGTGTGTGTGTGTGTGTGTGTGTGTGTGTGTGTGTGTGTGTGTGTGTGTGTGTGTGTGTGTGTGTGTGTGTGTGCGTGCGTGCGTGCATGAAGAAGAATTAAGAAGCAACACACTTGATTATGGTGTCAGAGCTCAGCAGCATTATAATGTGTGTGTGTGTGTGTTTGTGTCTGTGTTGGGGTGTGTGTGTGTGAGCACATACAGTGTATGTATGAGTTTATGTTTATTTGAACAAGTTGGCTTATTTATTACAAATCTGATGATATTTGAATATGCGATTATACAGTATTGAATTATGCTTGTGTGTGTGTGTGTGTGTGTGTGTGTGTGTGTGTGTGTGTGTGTGCGTGTGTAGAGACACCTGTCTGGGAATAACAAGGAGCAGAGCGCGGATGCGATGAGGAGACGAGTGTTTCCAAATGCCGTTCTGTCAGTGTTCTGCAGAGGGGCGGCATACGAATGACATGTGTTTCACTGTGGAGGACAAGAAGTCTGGGGGGAAATCATTGTAGGTGTGTGTGTGTGTGTGTGTGAGAGAGAGAGAGAGCGGGAACGTGTGTGTTCGAGACGTCCCCTGTTCCAATCTGCAGTCATGATTGTTTCTCAAATTCATGCCCAATCTCTCTTTGCAGCCAATGTTTGCATCTAATTCAATGCAAACCTCGCTTTGACAGCCAGAAAAGAGCTGTGGCACTGCATTGGTATACATGAGAGTAAATGATGAATATCAATGCATTAAAGTTTAACTGATATAATGCGCTGCTGGTGATGTTTTCTAATTTCAACTGGCAGAAGTGAGTACTTACATTGAGAAGCCTGCGACAGTACCTGGATGTTTTGCATGAAGAAGAGCAAGGAGGATTTAAATAGTAAGTGACTTGTTAGCTCATCAACAAACCATTGCACCCCTGTGTTAGAAATGGTAAATAATATGCATTTATACACTGCTTTTCCCTTCTTTAATAACCTTCTTACGATATTTTAAGATTTACAAATCAGTATTCAACTATCCACACACATTCATAAGGAGGAAGACGTTGCCACCTGCTCAGGAAGACTAACTTTCACACACACACCTACACACCGTTTGTAAGTGTTAGACATGTTGACTGCAGGGGCTCGGGATTGATACAGGTATTACACTTTTTCGAGATAAATGTGACCGCTGTGGCTGAGGAGGAAGACGCTCGTCCACCAATTGGAGCATCAGGGGTTCAATCCCCTGCCAAAAACTGGAACAGCTTTTTATAAATGCAGTCCGTTTATCATTAGAACACATCTGGAGATATTGTCTAAAGGCTCACGGCAAAGGATCATACAGCAGGAAAGGAGCTTGCTTTGAAACAGTTAAAAAAACACTCAATTGGAATAGAGAGGCGAAGTCCCGCCCTTCTACTTCCGACCCATGGGACCTTATTTCGGAAAAATTATGTATTGAAGTCAATGGGGAGAGAAAACGTATCTTTCGATCCCGTTTGAATTGTGCCATGAATTACACATATGATGTTTGTCAATCTTAAAAAATCCCAAAACATTTCCATGTCAAAAAAGTCAGAGTTTGTCGTAAAACTGTTGAAATATAAGACTATGAAAAATACGCAACTAGAAAGACTACAAATCCCAGAGTCGCGTAAGTGATGTCATAATTGTTTTCCTCCACTAAATATAAGAGATAGCTAAGATAGGATAAATGTAACAAGATACCTGTGTGCTTAGTACCAGGTTGTTATCATACCAGCAATGGGTCTTGCTCGTTCTTTCGCTTCCCGTCTGATGAAAGGACCAGGAGTGGCTGGATCAAGTTAGCTACCTAGCTAGTAGCGAGCACGTTAGTTAGCATTACAGCCGGCTTAGCCTTGTCGTTTTTATTAGCCTTAACATGAAGTAACATTAAGTTAACCAAAGTGTTAAACAGTAGAGTAGTAGTCATATTTCGTGAACCCTTTGAAGAGTACTGTTACACCGGTGTGATCATTCTATAATACACCTTTAAGCCCGGATGCCCCCAAGGGAGACATGCTAACGCTAACGCACATTAGCACCGGCGATCTGTTCTACTTGCTATCTGCACAAATGGTTGACATTAAACATTAAAAATACCAGGCAGTTCAGGGAGAATCGATGGAAGGCAGGCAGGCAGCTTTGCATGACATTCTTCTGGACATGTTTCATTGTGGTGATAGTGAAGGTATTCAATCCCTTGTTTAGCAAGACAGTAGTGACGGCCATCTTGGTGACGTGTGTTGTTGTGCGAGAGCAGAGATGTAGTTCATTGAGTGTTTCACACAAAAAAAGTCTTACTTCACAGTTTCGAGATCGAGGGACTCCCTTTCCGCTGGACCTCCATGGGACCTTATTTCGGAAAAAGTATGTATTGAAGTCAATGGCGAGAGAAAGATTATCTTTCGATCCCGTTTGAATTGTGCCACGAATTACACATATGATGTTTTTCAATTTAAAAGATAATTTTGCAAGTCAAAAAAATTAAAATGTGTCGTAAAACTGTGAAAAAAAAGTGTTACTTCCCAGTTTTACGGCAACATATATATTTTTTTGACTTGCAAAATTATCTTTTAAATTGACAAACATCATATGGTGGCTCTTAGCGTTAACACATTTGAATATTTCTTTCTAATGCTGGGAAAAGCTTACTTTTAAAAAAGAAACCTTAAAGTTAACCTTTAGTTATATGCGGAACATCATGTAAAGTCACACAGAATACTGATTTGGTCTTTAATGTTTTGTGAACCAAATGTACATTTTGTTTTAAACGTCAATTATGTTTTTTTGCTTTTGTATGAGGAATTTGCAAAAGGTCGACCAAACCTTTAAAATCCATTAAACAAACTGCTTTCAGACTAAAAGGTTATCATTGAAGAGAAACGACAATTATGTGACAATTAGCAACATTGCTTTCCATTTGCAGTTACAGTGTGTTTCCCTCAATCAAAGGAAAATATATTTTGTGAAACACTTCACAGTGTATTGCTCAAGCGTAGCACGTAATCAGCTGGTTTCATCAATCAATCAATCAATCAATCAATCAATCAATCAATCAATCAATCAATCAATCAATCAATGTTTATTTATATAGCCCAATATCACAGAATATCAGTATGACAATACGACCTGTCCTTAGACCCTCTGTCCTTAGACCCTCTGTCCTTAGACCCTCACACCGTACAAGGAAACACTTCCAGAGAAAACCTCACAGTTTTAAAGGGAAAAACGGGAGAAACCTCAGGGAGAGCAACAGAGGAGGGATCCCTCTCCCAGGACGGACAGACGTGCAATAGATGCCGTGTGTAAATTGAAGAGATAATACATTTACAACATAGGTAGACCAAATGTTTGGAAATGCATGTGTCTGTAATGAGAAGATGAATCCACGAGGATGTCAACAATCCTGTGGGAGCCATCAGGGAAGTAGTATGGTGAGAGTCAGGCAGGACCGCAGAGACAGGTTCAGCCACGACTCGAAGTCCAGGACTCAGATCAGGACTCAGGATCCAGGACTCAGGATAGAGGATCCAGGACTCAGGATCCAGGACTCAGGATAGAGGATCCAGGACTCAGGATCCAGGACTCAGGATCCAGGACTCAAATCAGGATCCAGGACTCAGGACCGCAGCAACAGGATCAGCCACGACTCAGGATCCCGGGGTAGATAGACACCAAAAAGAAATGTGGGGGAAGCTGGGTTATTCGGAACATGAGAGTACACAGGTACAGACAGAGAGACGGATGAAGTAAGGTGTCCCCCGACAGTCTAAGCCTATAGCAGCTACACTAACGTGTCTACGTACATGGACTCCCTTAGGATAGGTTGAGGGAAAGGGGTAGCAAGTAAGAAGTAGGAAACAGAGGTGGAGAGGCACAACGTCATCGTCTGTTTAATAGCTGCTGCTCGCTGCTGGAGGATGACCCCGTGTGCCTTCCCACGTCACATGAAGTAGATTTACTGTATGAATGTCCGGGCTCAGTGGATAAGGTTACCCATAATGATGGCTATTGATTTTCACTTTATTTCGCTGTGCCTGACGGGGATCGGTGTGAAGATGGACATAAGATACGCACTGACTCTAAAATCATCTGAGAGGCTTCTTGTTTGAGGCGATATGTCTCTGGAAAACCTATCAATCATAAAAATGAACTGAACGTCTTTCTTTATGTGTGCTTGACAGCTTTACAAGTGCTTTTAACCATGTTTCTGTAATATTTGATTATTTTAAGGGAATTCCAATCAATGTTTAAGGTGTTTTTTTATTTGTTGGACCCTTTAAAGTTATGCTGTATCTCAATTTGCATACTTCTGTACTTACATGTGCTATTTTGAGAACACAAGATGGCCAAAAAGCACTATGGGTGGTGCTGTCTTTACAGTCAATAAGTTAAGGCATGACACTTCTCACCCTAAAGAAATCGCCAAGTTGGCCCGATATGCAGATTGCTATTCAAGTTATACATGTATTTTCTTTCTACACTTGCAACGTACTACTTTACTAGTGTCGAAAATAAATCACATTTAATTATATCCGGTTAAATTATCAGTCTGTCATGATTTGATATCAGAAAGAATAATGTTGCTAACTAGCTAGCTAACAATGACGATTTTCACTTCTGGTGAGGGCTAAGCAGCTTAACAGTCTACCAGTCTACTAACCAAGTGACAAGAGTGTACAATAAGACAGTGTACTATGGAGAGTGATGCATTGAGACACCGCATTAGTTTGTGGACAGCATTTCTGCATCGCTATATAAGGCAAGGCAAGTGTATTTGAATAGCACCTTTCAACACAAGGCAAATAATAAAACATGAATAACACAGGAACATGAATGCATGTTCCTGTGCAGTTGAAGATATGAATAGTTCAATTAAAGTGCACTGCAGTCAAGTAAAGGACATGTGGAAGTGTACTAAAGGCGGAAAACAAACATGAAGCTTGATACTGTACAGCAGACAGCAGATTGCATGCTCACGCTCAGTCTCACATGTTGCTGCAGTATTCTCTCTTGGCAGCAGGTGTGTGTCTGCGGTGCGGGTGTGGAGCGTCATCACTTCCTTTGGTTTTCTCGTTGAGGCACCATAATATCTCAGGCACAAATATCAGTTTTCGGTTCTGTTTTCTGTTGGTTTGCTGGTTGTTTATTCGTCAACAGGATTACGGACAAGTTACTGGCCCTTGTTTTCATGAAGCTTGGGAAAAGGGTGAAGCTTGGACCTAAAAACTCGTGGAATGACTACACCACGCATATATATTCTAAATATGTCCTAATTTGGTGTATCAACATTGCTTTGCAGTCTTTTTTCATCGTCATCAAATGTGCACGCTCAGTTTCTAAGGGATGGGTTACACTCTCAACATACTGTGTTTTAATAGGGTCAAAAGATAAGAAACAAAGGTTAATTGTGGGAGTGGGAGGAAGTTAATCATATGTCAACAAGACCCCTGGCTCAATATTTGAAGACTTGTTCAACGTTTTTACATTCCCATACATTTCACCCCTTGTATCCACATCCCACAAATGTAAAATGCACATCAGCAGATATTTTTCTCCTCTCTTTACATACATACATATTTCTATTTTTGTTGAGGAAAGCTAAGAATAACACTAACGTCTCAGCTTTTCCCCTTAAGTGTTAGATCAACACGACTTAACTGTTAGCACTACTGTATACGTCCCGGACATTTGTTAAGGGAAGTCGGGGTGACGAGGGCATGTGTGTGTGTGTGTGTGTGTGTGTGTGTGTGTGTGTGTGTGTGTGGCGAATATGTGTCAGCAGGGCAGGAAATACCACACTTCACTGGCAATGAGTGCTGCTGATGGCTTGTTTGCCTGTGTGTGTGTGTATGTGTGTGTGTGTGTACTCGATGTATGTGGACATTAAAGTTTGTCTGTGTATATGTGCATTTCCTTTGCATTTGTAACTGTGTGTGTTTTCCTCAGACAGCTGGCTGATCTCTTCTGTCACACACACTGTTCCCTGGTAAATACAAGTTTGAAGATGATTGATTATGGCGGCCCATTTCTCACGAATCAGGCTCTGTTTGTGTGCGGTACACAAGGCAACAAGCAGCACGACGCTCCCATATTCTCAGCCACATATGGTGAAACCCCATGACACATTACAACCATTCACATCCCATACACATCATTGTTGGGCAATAACACTTCAATTGAAATCACTCCTTTTTTTATTTCTCACATATGACAACTTGCTTGCAAATCCCCTGTTTTTTATTTCATGTGACTCAATGGAAGGAAAACATCTGTCCTTTCTAACTATCCTATTTATTGTTGCTTCCTCCGTCATTCATAAAAGTGTTTTCCATTTGCTCTAAAAACTCTGTAACTAATGGTATATTTTATGTTAATGCTTTGTTTCACATGGAAGAAGAACAAAACAAGTAACTCAAAGATTTCCACTTTGAATGTCCCGTTTTTTAAATGTTTTGGGTGCCAGTTAGAAATCCATTAAATATTTACTGCTACTACTTTTAAAGAGCGCAAACTCCGCCAAAGCCATTTCCATTAGGGAACAATATTATGCATTTGATGCATCTGTCCAGTGATCATATATTTTTAAGTGTTTTTTCAACCGGGACCTGCCACCAAGATTCACTAAAATAAGATCTCAGTGGTTCGATCTGTCGAATAATTAGCCCGCGGAACATTTCTGGCAATATCATCCCCTCTATTTCCCACTTTCAACTCCTCTATCCCTAATAAAAGGCAGGATCTGGCCCAAAATACGTCATTAAAATAAATAAATAAGGTCAGATGTTTAATATCATAGTCATAATCCTGCTGACAAACGGACCAACGAAAAAAATACATACAATAACATTTAATACTCTGCAAATTGCTAATGCTATTTACACTTAGCTTGCAGGGGCTAATGCTAACGCTGTTTCCTAAGGTTTTTATTACATATACATTTCCAAGTCTCACAAGTACATTTCATTAACCCCTAGTCTGCAATGGAAATGGAAAAAAACCTTCTTTCCAGTGCGTTGTCATGATAATAATCCCTGTATACTAATATATACACGTGTTTATGTGAGCAACGATATCATATAGTGAATAATCACAGCATTCAAAACGTCACTCAAAACCCACCTGTTCAACACTGCATTCAACCACTGACCACCCCCCCCCTATTTTCTGTTTTGTTTATCTGTTTTTGTGTTTTTTTTAATTCTCTGTCAAAGCGTCTTTGAGTTTCCTGAAAAGCGATACAAGTCTCATGTATTATTATTATTATAATAATATCAGCTCTGTGAATAAAACTACAAAATAAGAAGGGATAAGCGTTACAATACTTTATTGATCCCAATTTGGGAAATGTTTGCGTTGCAGCAGCATAAAAAACAACAAAACAAAACAAGGCATTGAGCATAAGTAGAAATTAAAGAGTAGAAATAAACAATAGTATCATCTAAACATCTGAAAATATAATTAAACAGCATTAAAAAGTATAAATGTACAGTTGGCCGTGAAGATAACAAATCCTGACTATGACAATAAAACACTGTTGAAGAGAAAACATCAATAAGAGGTGGGTGTGTAAAGACTAAATGCATATTAAAAGACTTTCAATTTTGGATTTGGTGTCCTTTAATATGCATTTAATCTTTACACACAACTCTTATTTGATAAAGTGGTTTATTTACCCCTAATGGGCCACTGTCGCATTCCTCTCTGTGTTTAACATTCAAATCTCCCACACTCGCCATCTTTCTACTTTTGGGAAACTTTGTTCTCCTCTGTTAGCATCGCACTCCACCATCAATCTCTCTCGTGTCCTTTCATCTCCGCCTGTGTTTGTCCTTCCATCTCAGCGACAGCATCACTCTGTAACTTCCTCGCTGAACCTTGACCTCCGTCCTTTTCCACGCTGACAGAAGCCAGGCCTCGCTGTCATCTCCATCACTCCAGTATCCCGGCAAGCAAGATGTAGAGTCGTGATGACAAATATGTTTCACACAGCATTTCCTGTCATTCTCCAGCGAGCAGAGGACCAGTACCTTAACGTTTAAACAAACCCTCACATCCTGTTATTTCTCATATTTAAAGGCAGAGGTTGCTCCAGTTATTCATCGTCTAATCTGGGGGAAATTCTCCCTTGGATACTTTGGCACTGTTTCACGAGTTAGTTTGTGTAACAATGTTTTTGTGTGTGCCCACTTTCCCTGAACAAGCCAACTCTTGCTTTCCTACAACTCCCAGAGAGAGTAATACCATCCGTGGAGTGAGGGCAAGTTGTTCCCGCCGTCTTACTTTAAATGCAACATGTCTCGTGGTGTTGAAACGTGTTGAACAGTCTCTTCAACAGCTACTTTCTCCCTCTGTGGTTGTTGAGCCTTATAGTTTAAAATGGCTTCTCTACGAGGAGAAACGTACTTCTTGAGTGAGAGGAATGAAAACCAAACCCAGACTTTTACCATAGCAATCCAATCAGGAGAGACGGTTTTGACATATTTATTGCCAGGAATACACAAATGAATGTAATGGAGTTTGGGAGATTATGCCCCGTTGTGCAGGAGTATCATTCGGGAGGGGAGAACCGATCCGATGAAACCCCCCGGGGTCTAGACACTGGTGGTGGTGAATGGATAGTTGGGTTCGGTCTGAAGGGGAGGGGCTTAGCTTGATGGACGGGAGGTGAAGAGGGTTGCGTCGAGTCATCTGAAATGACAGGTGTCAGAGGTGAGAGCAGATTTAAAAGGTTTAGCAGAGCGTTATGATAGGCTTGTGAGAATAGAGCGAAGTGATTGGTTGAGCTGGGATCACTTATAGAGATGAGAGAGAGTAGTTACATTGAAATAGTAAATGAATGAGTAAAAGAAGGTCTTCCTGGTTGAACTTGCGCTGAGCTTCATTAGTCGAAAACGACATTATTATTTCTTTTAAAACAATGTGCACAATGTTTGCGAAGGTTCTGACTTTTTTTAGTTAAAACACTTGTGACACCTTTCTATTATCGCATGCGTTTACTTGTGATTATTCAGGGCCTTTTGAGTGTATTGGTGTAACTGGTGTCGACTAGCGGTGTCTACGTTGTGTTGTGGACGGATAAGACCCGAGTTAGCATATTGTTGGAGCCAATCTCCGTTTACTCAGATGAACAACAAATAAGTCGTTACTATATTGCATGCACTCACACTTCGACTCTTGCACAGATTAAATACAAAATAAATAATTCAGCATACACACATGTTCATAGCTTAATGCAGAAATGTCTGAAAACAGTGAAACAAGTTAACAACAAGGGAAGAGGAGAACGTGAGGGATATAAAAGGGGGAAGTCCCCACAAAAATAATCGTATGCGTACAGGGACTACATTTGGATGTTCTGCCCACTGATTTGAAGCCTTACAAGTCAGGTGTTCACTTTTGGTAGATACAGAACACTTATTATAATAACAATAAATTACAAAGAAATATGAGAATCTGTAACAAAAAACACTAATGCATATTTCAAATAGTTACATTGTGACTGCTTGCGATTTTTAAATCTGGTAAAATAACTGTCTTCAACCAGATGGAAGATGACCAATGGATCTTTGCCTCTTTGGTACCGACATAACTTCCAGAGAACTTGATTAAACTGTCCCATGGCAAGTATTCAATTATACAGAGTTTGACTTCATTTGTCTCCATGAGAACAACTGAACTCAGACAGCAGCATGAGCAGATTGCATTAGCTCCCCAAACAATTGTTTTTCAGTCAGTCGGAATGTTCTGGTAAGGCTGCACTAGAACTCCATCCGACAACAATTAGACAAAAAGCCATCGGATTTATTTAGAACACATTCAAAGAAATGGTTGATTAAGACTCAGATCTGTCAACACTTAATAAACAAGTTGCACTAAACTGTCATCTGTCCTGCTGTAACCTGTCGCTTTATGCTATATAACATGTGTTTGTTTTTAGTGGCATGTCCTGTGCTGTGAGCCTCGATGCTGCATGATTTTAAATATGTAATTGCTTTTAATAATCTATATAATTCGTTTTTAAAGGTGACTTTGAAACAGCTATCCAGGGAGAGAATAGCTATACATTGGAAGAAACACTCTAACGCAGGGGTGTCAAACTCAAGGCCCGGGGGCCAAGTCCGGCCCGTGACTTAACTTCATGTGGCCCCACAAGAGCTTGCAAAGAATATAATATGTTTATTATTATACGGTTACATGCCGATTTACAGGAGCACGTTGCCCATAAACTACATGTCCCACAATGCATCTCAAATATGCCTTTTTCTCAGAATTTGATTTTTTCTTCAAAATGTTACTTTTTTTTCTAAATGTGACTTTTTTCTTAGGATTTGGCTTTTCTTTTTAAATCATGTTGTGACACGCTCACTGAAGAGACTTGCAATGATTTGCCCTAGACTTCTGCTTTCAGACGTAGTTAATTATGAAGTTATTCCCCTATCGGATAATAATCCAATGCAGAGGCAATAATGTAATATAATACATTATTTTATATATATTAAATATTTATATATGTATTTTTATATCTTAAAGTTACAACCGGCCCTTTGAGTGCAACCATAAAGCTGATGTGGCCCTCGATGAAGTTGAGTTTGACACCCCTGCTCTAACGTGTTCGTAGCAATGTATATGAATGTGCACTGTCCCTGTTAAACAAACAAATACATACATGTGAAAGCATGCTGTAAATGAAAAGCATTGTCTTTCCTAAAGAGTGTGTTCTTGAGATCATAGCACTGCTTTAACAGATTAGTGGAACTTAATTCTAACTCTCAGGCCATTTACCCAAACCCTCTGACGGACTAAATGCATTGCATTCAGTCCGGTTAATCCTGCAAGTGAGAAGGACTCCTGTGTGTTTTCTTACTCTGCAAAGTAAGTAATGGTTCTGCCTCTCAGCTCACAGTCAAGCTCGTATCGTGGCTTCTTCCTCACAGAAACATATGGTTTGCATGTTATGAATGCCTATGTAAGACCACATTTACATATTCACTGTAATGGACCGACCCTAACCCCCTATGAATTAAGTTTAACCATTATATAATAGGTTGTAACTTAGTAAATTATATCAATGTTCCAGTTGGAAACAGAGGTTTCATCCTGTTCCCCTCTTAAATGTAGAATTTCAAAAACACTTTGATTTAAGAGCAGCTTAGAAAACGTATTTTTGCAAAACTTTATGCTGTAACTTCTCACCCTGTAGTGATGTAAAAGTGAAGTGAAACATGTTGAATGTGGAAATGCTGCTCCTGCCAAGTTCTTCTTTCACTTTAGGGAAATACTGTGGAAAAGTGAAAAAGTAATATTTAACAAGTATGATTTTTACCACAACCTAAACCCAATGGGCTTTGACTGAACCATGAAAAACATTCATCATGGTTTGTAAAAAACAAAACAAAAGCATTGTCAGTCAACAATGTGCAAATACACTCAGTCTGAATATTGTGGGATGCAGATATTCATTTTATTTCGGGGCTTGCTGCTGGCATGCTGGTCGAGATGCAAACCATATGTCAACAGTATCCCTGATTGGTTTTGTTGCATATTTCCTGTCTTCTTTGTCAGTAAAAAATACACATTAAAAGCTGTTTCAAAGGGCAATGTTTTAATGCATGCGAAATACCGATAACAAGTTTTCTGCATGACAACTATGCACACGGTACAAAATAATCATGTCGCCTTGTTCCATTCTCCAATTTCCGTAAATAAGGCTATTAAAGGTGGGGTAGGTAATTCACTTCAGAAACACTTGTTGTTATATTCCATGGAATGCTCTTAACATCCCGATAGCAATGAATATCTTAAATGCTTTGACAATAAATACATTAAAAAAATGTCATCCCTGGAAGCCGTGGCGCTGTAAAAAGCACGACCAATCATCTGAGCCGGCTAAAGTAACTGGATGGCCTACCTGCCTGTCAGCCTTCCATCTGTGCACAAACGTATCTCGTGCCCTCATTGGTCATGTGCGCGTCCGTGTGTGTTGGAGGAGGGGCTCTGTGAGGAAGTGGCAGATTTTTTCCGGTTGTGTATTTTCAAATTCTAGCGCACTCGAGCTGGTTTCTCCAAAGTTACCTACCCTACCTTTGAGTGAAATAGTGCCCGAGTTCATTCACACAACAAACTCTCAACAAGACAGAGACTGTTTAAGGGGCATAACTACACAACACACTTCAGATATAAACTGGTGTGACCGCCCATTATTCAGAAACACCAATTGGCTGAAAAATTGCCCACTGGACCTAAAAGAAAACGTGTGCCCGTTGCTTTCAAAATATGTTTTATTAGCCATGTTAAAACACAAAATCAATTAGGCTTTACTTTTCTTTCATGGCTGTTGCAGACTATGAAATTAGTTCTTGATGTCTTCAATAATGATTCACTTGGTAACAATGCTATTTGGAGCTGCATTTTTCCCACCCCCTAAATAACCCTGTGGCAATGTCTTGGAGACTTGAGCCAGGTGTCAACATAACTTACATTTAAGGTTAGGTGCAGGCAAGGCAAAACCAATAATCAAACAGAGACGGAAGTGGAAACATTTCACTTAAATAGAAAATAATGTGACGAGTGGGTGAAGTGCAGGTGGAGAAATGGGCAGAGAAGCTCAGGTGAGAGGAATGAGGAAATCAGACAGGAGAAGAGCGCTGATTGGCTGACTAAAACTCTGGGAGCAGGGACCAATTAACAAGGCTGATACAGAGCAGGTGTGTAGGAACAGGAAAAGGCAGCATGGGACAAAAAGAAACAGTGGGTGTTTCTCAATGTCGAGGACGCTTGCTTGGTAGCACATGTCTTCCGAGTCAGTTGCTTCAGAAGCGAGGCAAGAATCCTTCCTAGCCTCGGAAAACGAAGAATGGTGGAACAGGCTAACAGGTGTGCGTCATATGCGAGGCTCCGCCTTAAATGGAGCGCAATTTCTGCCAAAGATTTGGGGAAATTGGTCCGTGCGCAAAGCATTGTGGGGATTTTAAGACAAGCGGAGTCTACACATGTGTAGCCTCGAAATGTCTCGCTACGAAGTACGCCGGCCTTGGTAGAATTCCAAGTATGCTGGACATTGGAACAGTCCTTCGGCGGCACTCGAGTATGCTTGGAATAGTGGCTCTGGAGCAGCCTTGCTCGACATTGAGAAACAGCCAGTATAGTATAAGGGGAAACCATTAAATCGTAACATTGAAAGTTGCATTTTTCACATTATTTTCTAACAATATATGTGCTGTGTAATTTTGGGTCAGAAACACGGACAATTAAAGAAAAACATTCTGGCTTTCATACCGCAAAATACAACTGCATGCAGTAAGTAGCACACCCTACTATATTAATACTGCATTTCACATGTTATGTAGGTATGCAGAATGGTACACAGCAAACGTTCATAAAAGTCTGAGGGCATTTGTGAACGTTTGGATTGTATGTGGTTTATTCTTTCCTATATCTACATATATAACATAATTGATCAATTATAGACAACATCAAGAAGTCCGACTCGACTTGCAGCTCGCCAACCGGCAGCATCTGTTGCAGGAGCAAAATGCAAATGTTCTTTTTCAAGCCTGCCTTTATGATGGAAAAAGGATCTTATTTTATACTCCTACTGTATAGTTCTTGGAAAGGCCATTCATAAATATTATAATGGTAGCAATCATTACATTCTGCACAGAGTCTCCCGCACATAACAAGGGAAAACGTGATGGGGATAGAGTAGGTCATATCCAAATATACAGACATAGGCTAACTATAATAACTAGTCTAACGAGCCTCCTGCTCTCTAGAGAGAGCTCGAGGGTACGGTTCTAAACCTTAACTTAATGGTTGAATTAAGTTCTGTGGTTAACTCAAGCTGGTAAAGATTTTCACGTTATGTTTTATGATATAAAAAATACCAGAAATGTCAGTAAAGACCCCACAGATGAATGTCTTATTTGAGTCTTCAAAACAGCGGTTGCTTACAAGCAGTGTTGGGACGGCGTTACACTAACGCGTTACTTTGTAACGCGTTAGTGTAACGCCGTTATTTTTGGCAGTAACTAGTACTCTAACGCATTACTTTTTAAATTCAGTAACTCAGTTACCGTTACTACATGGTGCGTTACTCCGTTACTGCGTTAGTTTTTTTATATAGTCAACATCCAGGCGAACAGAGTACTTGAGTAAATGTACTTAGATACTTCCTGTGTCACATGCGGAGACGCGCTGTGGGCGTGTTTGTGTTGTTTACTAACAAGACTATCGTGGCGGCGGCGGAGCTCAAGTCTAGTTTCTCCACCTGGAGATATTCTCACTATTTCACTTTTGTCGAGCACAAAGAAAAGAAAGTTTCTGTTAAATGTAAGTTGTGTCCTGGCGGGTCAAAGAGCCTATCTACTGCCCAAACCAGTAATTCAAATCTCTTAAAACATCTGCAAAAACAACATGCTGGGACGAAGCTAGTAACTAAGACCAGCACAGACCCAGACTCAGCCGACGCCACTCCACCTCCACCTAAGCAACAGCGGCTGGATTTTAACCAAGGGACTGCTAGCCAGGGAAAAGTGGATAAAGCCATTGCACGGTATGTTGTAGAACACATGCAGGCTATTGCTACAGTGGAGTCACCCGCTTTCAGGGAGCTAGTTAGCATGATACCATGTCCGGGCGGCACACGGCATATGGGACGGAAAACCTTTTCCAACTACCTGGAGAACGAATATACAAAAATGGAAAGCCAGCTAATATCGATGCTATCCAGATTGCATATAATGCATGTCAAGTTGATCAACAGATTGTATTATTCTCCAATGCAATAACAGTACTGAAATGAAGGCTATAAGGGCATTAATGGGAGCCCTTTTTTTAAGTAACTAAAAAGTTACTTTTCACAGTAACGCATTACTTTTTGGTGTAAGTAATCAGTAAAGTAACTGAGTTACTTTTGAAATGAAGTAACTAGTAATGGTAACTAGTTACTGGTTTTCAGTAACTAGCACAACACTGGTTACAAGTGACTTATTGACAAATAAACATCATCACACCGAGCATTAGCCGCCTTTAGCTTAGCGCTGGCCACGTTAAGTCATGTGACTGTGATGTAGTTCCTTTTATAGCTTAAAGCAGGGGTGTCAAACTCAAATACACAGTGGGCCAAAATAAAAAAATGTTCATTGCAGAACTTATTGAAATGAACATATTAAACCTGGAACTAACAAAGGTAAAATTATTGCCTATAAAAACAACATTAAACATTAAATAATCAGCTGCATTCATTTCTTATGGCTCTATCTGCAGCTTTTCCAGAGTCATTTCTTATGAGTACATTTTCCCACAGGCCAACAGCAGCTTCAACAAAACTATTCCCCTCAAAGAGAAAACCAAACATGCCCTGTTGTCGTGAGAGAGAAAGTGCAGAAGGAAATATCCATTAAACTCAGTGTGCTGCTCTGTGATGCTAGTTCAGATACTTGGCATCTCATCTTGGGTGCAAGGTCATCAATGTTTGGGCTCAGGCTCTGAGCTGAGGAGACCCTCAGGATGGAGTGAAGGTGTGCGTGCAATATACCAGCGGGCCAGATCTAATAGTAATTAGAAATTATCCTGCGGGACGAAATTAAATCCACCACGGGCCTGATTTGGCCCCTGGGCCTTGAGTTTGACAGATATGCTCTAAAGTAACCATTTTTAATATATGGGGAAATTATCCTGATCCTGAACTCACTTTTTTAGGATCATTTACATGTGGTTGCCAAAGATCCAATGGGATCCAAGGGAAAATCCCATTTATTTGTGCTAACTCTAACTCTTGGTTCAGCCTACAGACATAGGTCATGATTGCACCACTATAAATTCATTCCTTTTTAAAGTATACTGTCGAAATGTAGATTGTTCCTTTGATACTTCTGAAATTCATCTGTTCCAACAAGACAGATAAACCCTTGGCTAACAAGCACATAACCTTCACCGCGATACAGAAACAGATCCCAGAGCTACCAGAAAGTCTTCCCATGAAATCCTGAAACACTTCATGTCAACGTGTTCCCCTGCAGCCCATTGTCTTCTCTCTTGTTAATACTAAAACACATCTCAGAGGCAGTTAATCTTAGCAGCAGCTGTTTGGACAGGCCCTCACACTGCGAGCTCCTTTGTGCCTTTCCTACTGGACACCAGACCGCATTAATGAAAGAAAAGTGTAGGAAATGTCAAGTCCAGACAATACCGCTGCAGGAAACGTAACATGTGTGTGTTATTGTGCACATGCATCAATTCACAGGAATGGAAAGCGGCAGTAAAAGTGGATGTACTCACTTTTCAAATCCAAAATAATACGGTTCGTTACAAAAGTATGCTCAATTGTTAATGATTGCATCAGGAAATATGGCAAATCATGCCTTCTTGATTGCACAAAGGAAGGACAATCAGACCCAGACAATGCTCCCTGAAGCACTGTGTCATATCCCAGTAAGAGCAGACTGGCAGAGGAAACTCTCCAAGTTCAGTCGGATAATAATCTGACTTGGCAGCGGGCTGGCATCACAAACGACCCGGAGTCAAGTGTTCCAGTTTGGAGAGACGTGAAGTGACTCCTCGATGCACCGGGCTCCGGCCGTGCTCTCATTTCTTTTTACGCTAGTTCCCTCACGAAGCTAAACTTGACACGAACTGTTCTTATTTCATAGTTTCTCATTATCATTATTTTTATCGCTCATCTTATTTTTGATTTGTATTAATCTGTGTGAATCTGTGCTGTCCTGTTTTTCACTCTCACCCTGTTGCTGTTTGAACTACTGAAGTTCCCCACGGGGATTAATAAAGGTCCATTTTATCTTATCTTAAAGGTCCCATGTCATGGCCATTTCTACTGATCATAATTCCATTGTTGAGGTCTACTAGAATAGAATTATACTGTGCAATTTTCCAAACTCACATTGGTTTCTCAAACAGCATCTCTGTAAAGTATGTGTATTCACTGAATCTCACTCTCTGCCTTTAACGGCTCGTTGTAGCTCCAGTAGCTCCAGCCCCCACCCTCCCTGTGAGCAGTGTGCTCTGATTGGTCGGGACGTTGTGAATCGCGCTGAGCTCCGTGGAGGTGTTGTTTCCTTGTTTAGCGATACACAGCGAAACACAGCCAAACTCATCCTGAGCACACACAAAGTCACAGCCAAAGTAAAAACAATAAGTGTGCTTGATATTGAGTAAGAAAAAGGTTGATAAACGCTGTGAGAATGGGTCTGCAGAGAGCATTTCGCCGCGATCCCAACTGTCTGTTATCAGCCTGCAGCCAGGGAGGAGAGATCAGCAGAGCTGCCTGCACTGAGTGTGTGAGGAAGTCCGTGGATTGGTCAATTTGGACCAATCAGCGGGGGCTTAACGTAACGGCTCCGCGGACGTAACGTAACGGCTCCACGGATTGGTCCATTTCGTTCCGGGGACGACATGACATCATGATGTACCCGGAAGAATCAAATGGACAGTGACGTATCTCCAACGAGGCGTTTTGTGTTAGTTTTACTCGCTACATGGTGTCCTTTGAGGGTTGTGACTCTGCAGACTGTTTACATGCATAAAAACCTTCATAACACACAAGGGGACGGGTAATAACCGGAAAAGCATGACATGGGACCTTTAATGTATAAGTTGATTTACTTCGATCTACTGTACTGTGTAAAAACACCCCAACAATATTACAAAAAATATACTGCATAAAGCAAACTATATACTTTATTTGATCTAAAATATTGATGTTTTTTCATTATAGTGTGAAAACCATAACAGATAAGTGATTACATGCTACAGTATTCAGCAAA
Source organism: Pogonophryne albipinna (assembly GCA_028583405.1). Taxonomy (NCBI): domain Eukaryota; kingdom Metazoa; phylum Chordata; class Actinopteri; order Perciformes; family Artedidraconidae; genus Pogonophryne; species Pogonophryne albipinna. Next base: position 5,389,633 of record CM053252.1, read on the forward strand.
CACAACTGCAGAGCTGCAACATTGCAAACAGACTAAGTTCTCCAACACAAGTTGTCTTTGTGTATTTGTGAATGAAGCGCCATCTCATGGTTAAATCCTGTAATTGAACAAATGGGGAAATTTGGCAACGCCCCCAGCCACTGGGATCCGCTAGGTTTTTGGTTGGGACACACCCATTGGAGTCCTATATGGAGTGCCACATCTGTATGCATACCCATAGGCGAGTTCACGCCCAGTGACACATGCAAATATTTCGAGATATACAGAGCAACCCAAAAAAGGGGCTGAGAGGTTGATCCGCTGCCATGTATGTATGTATGTATGAGCGAGACTGGGAACTGCCAACGGCTCCAATTTGGAGAGACGTAAAGTATAAACTCCTCCATACAAGTCTCACAACTCCTTCATTTTCCATCTCCTTCTCGCTCCACTGCCATCTGCTTCACTAAACACAAGTCCTCGCCCAAACATAGAAAGAAAACCGGCATTTTACATACAAAAGAGTGCATGTGTGTCGTAGTTTTGACTGTGCTTGTGACGACCTTTACCTACTGTTTGCTGACTCATTTGTGTGTTTAACCTTAGCTGGTCCACATAAGTGCAGTAGTATGTATGTATAAGAGTGTGTACACTTCTTATAAGCACATAGGTTGACATGCATTGGTTTGAAATCAGCCCTTTATATAGAGGGTTTTATGTTTCACCGTTTCTGGGTCACAGCGTGTAGAATTATAGGCTGTGCCTACATTTCTGTGTGTATGCTTGCATGGATCTGTATGTCAATGTGTGTTCCTTGGTGCCTTCTGATGTTGTAATTTGAGCTGTGTTCGCCCCCTGTAAAGCATATATTACAAATGTGTGTTGCCAATTCTGTGTTTGTGGGTCTCTTATTTGCTCAGTTGATGCCACTCACGATGATGGATTGTATAGACGGACTGAGAGAAAGTCTGGCAGCGAGCTTAACCAAAAGAGAAAACATAGACAGGACGAGAGAGAGAGAGAGAGAGAGAGAGAGAGAGAGACTTGCATAATTAGATTCAGAATCGTCTCCTGTCTGCACTGTCTGTTCGTCCATCTGTCGCTGCTGCGTCCAATCAGCCTCGTCCTCAGCTCGGCCCCTCGTCCAATCAAAGGGCTAGACATGTCCCGTCTGGACGGCCCGGTCATTAGTCTGGATGTTAAGAAAAGAAGAAAGACCAGAAAACCGGGTTGTAGTCATATAGGTGTTTCGGGGGTTGGCTTCCACACACACACACACACACACACACACACACACACACACACACACACACACACACACACACACACACACACACACACACACACACACACACACACACACACACACACACACACACACACACACACACACACACACACACACACACACACACACACATAGTCCTTCACACACACTCAACATTGGAGAGTGAGCAAAGCCTGGATGAAGAGCGGTGATTGCCCATCAGGAAATGGTCGCTTGGTTCAGTCTCAACATTTCAGACGGAGCTCTTTCTTCTCTCTGCAGCCCATTTAGGGTTTTATGGCAAAATGGCCCCGTGTTATTGGGGAGCTTTTGTTGTGGGACACTGCTTTAGAGAGTCGTAACAAGCAAGCTGAACAAAAACTGTTTCATGTGTCCTTTTGAGGAGTTGTTTCATGGATTGAACACTGCAGTAAATACTTTATCCTCTTGCCAAGTTATTTAAAAAAATCTGTTAAAAAGTCTGCTTTTAGCTACAGACGGAATTGCTGCACCATATGGATTATTAATGCATGCTTTTTCCGTTTGTGCCTTTAAGTATAGTTGCAACTAAGGGCAAGTTGTGTATTAAATACATGTTTGAAAAAGGTTAAATAAGAATCAGTCATCATGATTACTAGAATAATGATGGGATTGTACCCGCTGTTTTAAATTAGCAAACACTTACATTTTCTAATATAACCATTTCAAATGCTAATAATACATTTTCATTTGGAGAAAGTATTTGTACACATTAGTACATACATTAAAGACCAGGAAGGTATTACAATTATGAAATAAAGGGAGAGCATACCTGTGAGAGAGAATCCCAAAGAAAAGCTGACTAGTGGATGAAGTGCAGGTGAAGCACTCTACCTTGGCAAACACTAACTTAGGATGGTCGTATCATCATTTAAAAAATAATAATGGCATTTTACATGTATATTATGAAAATGTGTCACTTATAAACACACATTTCTCGGAAGAGTTCCATTTGTATGGATCTATTTTTGGGCACGTAACTTTCCTGTTTTCGGTCCTTCCTTCAAATCTCAGCCTGTAACTTTTAGACGTAGCAGGTAGTTGTTTTAGGCAAACAATAAGGCTGTGTTAAAGGTGGGGTAGGTACTTTTGGAGAAACCAGCTCGAGTGCGCTAGAATTTGAAAATACACAGCCGGAACAAATCTGCCACTTCCTTACAGAGCCCCTCCTCCAACACACACGAACGCGCACATGACCAATAGGTGCTTTCACACCGCAGTACTTTTCCCACTTTAGTTCCGATATAGTTCTGAAATGTTGCGTTCACACCAAAAAGAGCCGGAACTAAAATTAGTTCATGAGAACCTTTTCACCCCCTTTTCCGTCCCTGCTAGAGAGCAGGGACTTTCGTGGGAGAAAAAGGTTCCTATGTCTGATTGGCTGGTAGGATTGCAAACCACGGCCCGTAAAACTCCCAAAAAGTTTTGTGAAGCCGCCATTTTATTATCCTCGCATTAGCATTATTAGCATTAGCATTATCCCAGCGCAGAAACGCAGAGAGACTAACTTATGGCAACACAAAATAAAACATGGGAGCGGTGGAGATGAGGAGGTGTCGGCGTTCTGGCGATTTACTCGGAAGGCTTCAGTAGAAGCTGCTGGGAGTCCCAGCAGCTTCTACTGAAGCCAGTCCCCAACTTCCGGCCGGGGACTTCGGGTGGCAGTATACGCCGTGAAGTGGTTTGCGGCCTGCCAGTAAACCCAAAGCAGAAGAAGAAGAAGTGACGTCAGCGGCTTAATTTGCGTAATCCTCCCCCAGGGACTTATTCCGGTGTGAACGCGATCTGTACTTAGTTCATGAGAACTAAAGAGTTCTCATGAACTAAGTTCTCATGAACCTTTGTGGGAAAAGTACTGCGGTGTGAATGCGCCTAATGAGGGCACGAGATAAGTTTGTGCACAGATGGAAGGCTGACAGGCAGGTAGGCCATCCAGTTATTTTAGCCGGGCCGGCTCAGATGATTGGTCGTGCTTTTTACAGCGCCACGGCTTCCACAGATGACATTTTTTTATGGATTTTTTGTCAAAGCACTTCAGATATTCATTGCTATCGGGTTGTTAAGAGCATTCCATGGAATATAACAAAAAGTGTATCTCGAGCCGGTTTCTCAAACTTACCTACCCCACCTTTAGGTAAAGTATTTTAATATTTAGCAACTAAAGAGCCAGCTATTATCCTGAAGACTTGGTGGAGAGTAAAACAGACCTGAAAGGAGAGTAATTACTCTGACAGAAAAAACATTGAATATGCTAATGCTGCGACGTGGCAACTGCTAACTGCACACATCCACTTTATGAGATGATGATATAAATGTTTCCTGCTTATCGCGCTGTCCCAAAGTGAACAGAAATGAATAATGCAGGATTTAGCTTAAAATCATTATTTAGTAGTGTTAGCTTTTACAATAAAGACCACTTCTCTCACATTTGTAGCCTCGTCTGCCCTGAATTGAAACTCAGTTTGAACTCCGAAATGTAATTCACCGAGAGAGGAGTCTGAGCAACAACAACAAAAAAAAGACTGCGGAGGAAGCATGATGACAGGCTAAATGACAAGAGAAAGGGAGACGGAGTGTATGGATGAATAATGTGGCCCTCAGGCTGGAAGAGAACGAAGAGACAGACACAGAAAGAGAAGTGATGCAAAAAAGAGAAGCGCTAAACATGAGTGAAAGAAACCGAGAGAAGAGACGGGAGTCGTGTTTCCATCTTCTCCCTCTTGTTAACGCGTGGTGAGAAACACCCGCTCCCACAATCAATGGCAACGCAAAACAGCCCAGCCAATTTGTTACCTGACTCGCCGCGGCAACTCGTAGCCCTGCTTTACTGCACGCTGCAAACTGCCTTTTAACAAGCCCGCAGGGTGATGAAGTGAGAAGTGTGTGTGGCCGCGCCGGCGTACAGTGTGTGTGTGTGGTTAGTGCATGTGTGTGTATCTGTGAGTTTTATCCAAGTGTGAGTCTGGGTTTGCATGAAAACAGTGTCAGGGAGTTGGCTGTGTGTGTGTGTGTGTGTGTGTGTGTGTGTGTGTGTGTGTGTGTGTGTGTGTGTGTGTGTGTGTGTGTGTGTGTCTTGTCTTGTCTTGTTTCCATCTAATTGCCCGGGTTTCTCTTCAGGAAATCTGATAGTTGACCCTGTTGGCCGTTTAATGTCGTTGATCCTTTTACACTTCCTGGAGGTGCTACAATAACCCCTTGAACATTGACACACACACACACACACACACACACACACACACACACACACACACACACACACACACACACACACACACACACACACACACACACACACACACACACACACACACACACACACACACACACACACACACACACACACACACACACACACACACACACACACACACACAGAGATCCCACTCATTCCCGGTAAGAAAGAAAAAAAGTGTACAGCACTTCTCAGATCTTTATCTGCACTTCAAATGAGAAGTTTAAACCTGATACGTAGGAGGGCGATTTGGGGGATGAGCAGATAAGTGAGCGGTTGAACAAAAAAGAAAGGAGGAACAGAAGGAAGGTGGGGGGGGGGGGGGACTCTCCATCTTCCACATTACTCATGAGTGAAGTATGCGTTGGCTGGCGTGACAGAGGTAGAGCTAACGAGGCGAATCACTGACCGGTGCCAACAGTGCCTTTTAGTGCAGATGAAATTAAATGACTCCCCTCTCCCTGCCTCCGCTCTCTTTCTTTCTTCTGTCTTTAATAGCGCTCGTATAGTACGAGTATAAACTTCAACATTGACGCGACACACTCGGGAAGTATCTTGTATTTCGATCCCTCTCGCTGGAAGGCAGTAAAACTTGAGATTTTTTGGTTTGATCTCCTTTTCTTTTTCTCTCTTTCTTTTTTCTTTTTCAATCCAGCAGCTTTGATTTGAGTTGTGTCGGCCAAGAAGTTGACAGTGTTTTGATGAGGACAGGAAAAGCAGTTTTATTTTTCCAGGTATGAAATGAATACCCCAAAACCCTGGAGTAAGGCAGCGTGGAGAAGTCATGTCTTGGGAAAGTCTGTATCTGCAACATGTTAACTTTGCAGGACCGAAGAAAGACTTAACAATTACACATTTGTAACCCTCCTATTGTCTTCGTTCCCCCCCCTTACTTTGGTGTTCGCGGTCAAATTTGACCGGTCCTGTTTTAACTGCTATTACATTAACACAAAAACCATTAATCATCACCATATTTAATTTGACACCCTTTCAAACTGTACATATTGTATCAGACGACTGGTATACATGAACAACTGCAGTAAATATACAAAGAACAGACACTGAACATGTACTGCGTGTGCCAGGTGTGATCCATGTGGGGGGAGGGGCACATAAGAGCGGGAAATGTGTCAAATTGTTCTGCGTGTGTGTGTGTGTGTGTGTGTGTGTGTGTTTTATCTGATCCGGATGGTTACTAATTCCTTTTCTTTATGGCGGTCACTTTTGACCGGGAACACCATGGGTGTTACAAAGTTGACTAAATCATCCAAAATGCAATGAAAGTGGTGATCAGCAATTTCATATGTTCAAATGTCGACTGTGAAGGATATCATGAAGCCTTGATGCAATCTAATGTAAAACAAAAAAGTTATGATTGATGAAAGTAGTAAATCGGTCAGATTTGACCCGACAGGAGGGTTAAGTAAATAATCCTCAAAAGCTTCACACTTATCTGCCTTCTTTACACGCTACAGTTAGCATCTGGTTAGCTTAGCATGAAGACTGAAAATGCACAACAGATCAAAGTTTCCAAAGATGATTCCCTGAAATAAAACAATTATCTATAGCTTTGTGTTTCCAAAATAGAAATTAAAGCGTTCGTATGTTGGCTTTAGTTTTCGAGCCGCTTGTACCCACATCCTTCCAGATATGTCCAGTCTAATTACACATGTCCTCCATTGTTCCTGCCAGATGCTGATAACCATAAAAACACTATTTCTGGAGAACATTCAGAGCCAGCCTGTACATTTCCTGTATATTGGGCTGCAATTAGTGCAACAAAAACAAACAGCTCATGTGGAGTTGTGTCGTTTGAATTCATTTTTTCTTAGCTTCTATAAAATGTTATATGTCTCCAGTCTGTGTGGGCACTTCCTGTTGGCTCAGATATTCACAGACGGCTGACGGAGGATGTGGCCGTCTCTGAGCAGGTGAGGGGTCGTCTCCCATAACAGCAGCAGGGAAATAAATGAACAAAGCAGCAGGCCCACGAGGAAACCCAGCGACTGTTATTGGGCTTTGTGGTTTCAGCTGTCCATTTCACCAAAGGGCCAATTTACTTTCAAAATATCGGCTGCCAAAATCTCTCAACTCTTGGCTGGCAAACTCACATTACATAACTTTAATCTATTAAGCTGGCACTTTTATACAAAGCACCTTACAATAAGTGAATTCAACTATGAAGATACAAACTACAAAAGCAAGAGTCCTCTGAAGACTCACGGTGAAGACATCCTGAAGCCATCGAAAGAAAACATTGTCGTATCCTGGTGAAGATATATTTCCGTCAAGCACATTGAATTACACTCCAGATATTCTGTCTGACTCCTGGCTAATGCGGTTAGCTTGTATATTTGCTTGGTCAATGATCCTAAGTTAGCCATGAGGAGGGACATTATATCTCCATTTCTCCCAAAAGTCTGAACCCAGTTCTCTTTCCTCTCATCTTTGTACCCCTGAATCCTCTGTGACCATGTCCAGATTTAGGGTTGGATGTGGGCTTTGTTCTGACCACCATGTTAGCCAGCTTCTGAGCAATAAGATGCTTCCTGGTGTAAACAAGAGGCGCATTCACAACGCAGTACTTTTCCCACAAAGGTTCATCAGAACTTAGTTCATGAGAACTCTTTAGTTCTCATGAACTAAGTACAGATCGCGTTCACACCGGAATAAGTCCCTGGGGGAGGATTAGGCAAATGAAGCCGCTGACGTCACTTCTTCTTCTTCTGCTTTGGGTTTACTGGCAGGCCGCAAACCACTTCACGGCGTATACTGCCGCCCAAAGTCCCCGGCCGGAAGTCCCCGGAGTTGGGCACTGGCTTCAGTAGAAGCTGCTGGGACTCCCAGTAGCTTCTACTGAAGCCTTCCGAGTAAATCGTCAGAACACCGACACCTCCTCATCTCAACCGCTCCCATGTTTTCTTTTGTGTTGCCATAAGTTAGTCTCTCTGTGTTTCTGCGCTGGGCTAATGCTAATGCTAATAATGCTAATGCGAGGATAATAAAATGGCGGCTTCACAAAACGTTTTGGGAGTTTTACGGGGCGTGGTTTGCAATCCGCCCAGCCAATCAGACTTAGGAACCTTTTTCTCCCACGAAAGTCCCTGCTCTCTAGCAGGGACGGAAAAGGGGGTGAAAAGGTTCTCATGAACTCATTTTAGTTCCGGCTCTTTTTGGTGTGAACGCAACATTTCGGAACTATATCGGAACTAAAATGGGAAAAGTACTGCGGTGTGAACGCGCCTAAGGCGGCCATGCAGTTGGTGTGCAACAGTGGCTTGAATACAGTAATACGGCAGTAATTGAGAGGCGAAAGAAGAATCAAAATCTCCAACAAGCATGTTCAGAAAGGGTGCAGCTAATGAAAAGTTACTGAAGTTTAAATTAATCTAGCAGGAGGAACTGCGTCAGACTGCATGCATGGTTGGCACATTTATGAGTACATTAGTTTTCAATAAGCCAAACCATCGGAAAGTGCTTCTGCATTGGCTTTAACTAAACAGAACCTTTCAAGTGCTACATACAGAAGTGAGATTTATTTTTCCCTCATTGGCCAAGGTGCAGTCAAAACAAGTAGGATTTGTATTTTAATTGTTATATTTGAGTGGAGGTCTATAAGCCTTCTGCTGTTTTCATATCAATTGTGAGCTTGTTCCACCCTTTTGGAGCCAGACTATTACACAGGCATGTTTTTGTTGAAGGGTACTTGGGTCCAACTCGATTGAAAACTCACAGACGTCTGTTCGTCAATGCTGCCAATTCATGTTAACAAGCGGACGTTCTCAGCGCAGGTAAAGTGTCTGAACCCAGTGGACTCTCTGTTTATCAGGCTGCTTCTCCACTGGATTTGATTGACGGGAGTTGGCCCCGCTGTCGGGACCTGGAGCCTCTTTCTGCTGGCGTGCTTGTGGCTACGAGTGGCTTGCTAAGTAGTGATTACTGGCCTTGGCCTGGGCAGCAGCTGTAGTAGAGAGAAATGTGGCAATGTGGCCCTGGAGAACCCACACTTAATGACATCAGGAAGCACCGCCCAGGTTCACCCACAGCACAGCATGTGTGGGTGGAGCAGAGGGAAAGGCAAGGCGGAAAAAAGGAGACAAGGAAGCAACTTTTTGTGTTTGATTGTACTCTTCATACAGTCTTGCACTAATGCACATTTCTCAAAGTTATTTAAGTGACTGTTATTTTGTATATATTGATTGTTGTGCTTTTATTTATGTCTTAATGTGTGCATATGTATACATGGGTCTGTTAATATATGAGTATATACATATTTGCATATATCTTTGTTATTGTAGGGAAACGGCATTTCGATCTCTGTCTGTAAACACAAGCTGAAAGATTGACAATAAAGTTGACTTTGACTTTGACATACATATCTATATGTTTCAGTAAGTGTGGCTCAATGGGTGCCAGGGCTAGGGCCTAAGCTACTGTACAACTTGTTCTATGTTTAACAGGCTATCACAGGAGTGTCTGTGTGGTCAAATATGTTTAATAATCATTACAGTTTAGGCATTAGTTTGACGTAAAAAATCAGTTTTTCTCAAATGCTGTTCCGCAAACGTTGCTCAAGTTTTTTCTATGATAACTTCAAATGCGTCATCCAGTTCAAAAAGGACAAGATCTAAAAAGTGTATTGAAAAAGTGGGACTTAAAACTGGACGACAAGTCAATTTGTAACAGCGAATAATGCATGCACAAAGCGGAAACAACACCGAAGAAATGGACCAGACCGTTACCTTCATTAAAATTAAGGATTTCTGTAGTTAGAAAATAGCCGGAGACATTCAATATGATGTTGACAACAAAATATATAACAAAGATCTAGTTGTTTTTAGACATTTCAATGCAAAAATGTCACATATCTCACATTTAAAATAGGTTAAGGAGACACACACACACACACACACACACACACACACACACACACACACACACACACACACACACACACACACACACACACACACACACACACACACACACACACACACACACACACACACACACACACACACACACACACACACTTTGCTGTACTGGAAATGAGAGAGACCTATGACAAGGTGCCATACATGCATTAAGTGTGTTGTTAAGTGCTAATGTAACCACAGTATTTTACACACTAATACTTAGCTGCCATACACAGTAAAACAAATGAGTGGCTTTGCGTGTCTCAAGCTGTCATTCTCTCCTTTCCACTTTGTTCCTCTAAGCCTGTCTGACTTTTTAATGAAGGGAAAGAAACACTTAAAAAGCAATATGAGCAGGCAATTACCATTAACAAAATATAATCCTAATGGCTCTCGGCGTCATTAAACTTTGCCGACGACTCTGCCATGTCACGAGTGTTTTATGGTGCTTATTTCTTAGCTTTTTTTTATATTCATTTTCCACCCCTGCTGATTGTTTGTATGTTTTAGCCCGTGTGTTTTTGCCACAGTTGTTCAGCCAGACATCAGCCTTGGGTAAGCATTATCTGTTTTGCTGTTTAGCAGATGCAATGCCAGCAAAAAACCCACGAGTCAGAATGAATCCGCCCTTCCTCCCCTCATTCCTCCACCTGTCGAAGCCGGCCTGGGGGAGTGTCGAGTCAGAGGCGAACGAGTAGGAGGAGGAGGAGGAGGAGTGTTTTCTTTTCTTTTCGGGGAAGGAAAGAGGATCGATATCTCTCGTAATCGTCCTCTCCACGTTGACATTTCTCTGGCTCTCCTCGGAGGCCGTTTAAGCGTCAGATGAATAAAGCTGTCATGGCCTATTCCTCCTCTCGTCCTCTAAAACCTCTGCATCCCTGGCAGCCAGCCCTCTCTTTCTCTCCATCATCCATTGGTTTGGGCGGCCTCAGACGGTGACTTATGGTGCTCTGCGATTGGTCGAAACCGTCGTGAGGGCTGATTGATAGCCCCTGTTGATTGGCCCCGGCTAATTAGAGACCTTTGGGGACAGGGTGATGGATGGGTTAGCGCCGCCCAGTCCCCTCTTTTCCGCCCTTGCTCCGAGTGATTTGTCTCAGGATGTTTTCTGGTTGTGTTAGCCACTAATTAAAAGTACCTAATCAAATGAGCAACATTGGCATGTCTGCGGGGGTAAATTGTACCACAGTATCTCTGCTCTTCAGGCTCTCCCGGGCAAACCAACAACATAAAACATTAATTGGATTAAATGTGATTCAGTGTGTTTGCAGTGACCGCCGTCTGCCCTCTCTGTGGTTTCTGAGGGTTTATCTGTGAGATACACAACCTATGATTAGTGTTATTGAATCTGAATTGTTTTTTGTGTATTTGGAATTGTACGATTATTTCTGACACGAGCGACTTTGAAATATAGGGGTTCAAAGCATAGACTGTATATATAAATGGACGTAGGGTCCGTGACGTCACCCATAGGATTCTGCAGAGTTGCCGAGAAGCCCTTAGTAGGCGGAGTCGGCCACTAACGGCTCGACTGTGACGTCAGAGTTCAACTCCCGCCTGCTCCAAATAAGGGCAAAGAGGCGGAGCCGAGGCGGGACCAGCTGCCACCGAGCTGGAAGCTCCAGAGCTAGCTGAAGCTACCAAGCTAAGCTAACATGCTCCCCATCTGCACACTGCCGTCGCATTTTACGTTTCTAAGGTAAGCGGACATGAAACTATTCAGCAAAACTATAAATAATAATCTAAGTTATTGAGTTTTTAGCATAATACTTCAGAATCTTAAAATCCCTTAACGTTTGTATGCAATTGTGCTAAATTCAACACTGGAATCAAGCAAATATTAATGTTTGCATGACATTAGTTATTTATATTTTGATATCACTTAATTACACGTTTAATACATTTAAGTCAAGCTAAGGTACATGTGATGGTAGCTAGTTAGTGCTCTTACCTGTGAGGCCTCCTCCAAACAGCATAATAACCAGACTGTATCATTAAAACTAAGTACCAGTTCTAGATCCTTGACTTTAGTCAAACAATTCAAAAGACAAAATGTATTTAAAGACCAATCTTTATTTGAATGTGCCTCTTAACCTGAGATATTAGTTCAGTAATAGTATTGACAATCTAAAAAAACTGAGCAACTCAACAGTCAACTTTATATTTCTTATTGTCTAAAGCATTTATTATTTTCATTTTCCCCCTCTCATATTCAGTGTGGACGGATTGAGACAGCGTGGTGTCCAGAGAGCTGCTGAGACTTCAGGGAGAAACCTCCGTGTGATGGACGTCCTGTCTGTTGGTTTGGAGAGGACTGAGGGTCTTTCCTCAGCGAGGAGGACCAGGCCTGATGGAGGAGCCCATGCTGGGCAAAGCTGATACCAACTGCACAGGCCTAGTCTGTCACTTTATCTGACTAAATGTGTTTACTTATACATTTAATAGGTTTACACCTTCTGTCCATATGTGCTTTTTATTTAAAACATTTGATTAACTTTTGGTTCACATTTCAATAAATTGTATTTGCACTCCTTTTGTCCATTATTCTTACTGAACATGTTAGATTACACATTCACATCTGACTGAAGATTGGCCCCATTTATTTGTGACGTTGCAAACTCTGCGGTACAAGGCACAAGTGATGTGAAGCTCATAAAGTGAGGCACATAGAAATAATCAGCTGATAGATGTGGAAATAGGTACATTCGATCAGCTGACTGTGTTTTCACAATAAAAGTAGTTTCTTAGTGAATGTCCTGTACTGGTCTTAAAATCTCATAACATCAGCTTTTAATGTTCCTCTTGGATGTTCTTCTTGACCCTCAGAGAAGGAGAACATGTCGTGTCTTTCAGGCATGTCCTTTCCTAACAAAAATGACAGGAAACATAAAACATATTATTGCAGAACAAGTGTGTTATTTATGAAAGCAGTGTGTTTGTGTGTTTAGGGGCTGTAGATATAATTATTTTGTAATTGTAATGTTTTTTTTTTTATTTCAACAGTGAGCTACAAAGACGATCAGATTATGAATGAACAGTATGAAGTTCATCAACATTGAAATATATGTTATTATCAAAATAATATTGAACTGTTATCAAAACGTAGTGCAACTGTAGAAGCTTGCTCTGTTGTCTCACTGAAAGAATCACTTTTACCACGTTTTTTACAGACAATATTGAGAGATAAATAGTAGCAGTTCTCACTATGTGTTAAATAGCTTTGCCTTCAATACATTAAATTAGAAAGCTGACAAAGTCATATTGCTTGTTAATATCTAAATGTAAACTTTTCCATGGAAAAAACCCTCAACTTAATTGATGTGTAGGTGATCTAGTATTTAGTATTGTTTAATGGAATGTATATCAGTGTATTAAAGTCAATACTTCATTCATTTAAACCAATATCTTTCTTGATTCTTTGTACAGTATGAAAAAAAGAGTCTTTGTACCTGAGCTAAAGTTCACTGCTGTGAGGAGTCCAGTTCTGTCTCTCTCTCTCTGGTCCAGCCTGTCTGCATCACCTGGACACCTTAAACAAACAGATATATATATATGTAAAGTACCATGTGTACAAACAATATAACCAGACCCGGCGGCAGACATACATCTCTGAAAAAGAGGGGTTTTAGGTTGCCATAAGGCTGTTGACGGTCGTATGTATCCATTGGTTGGTTTTGTGGCACATTTGTGACGCTGTGCCAACTTGGGCAAGCACGCAGGCAAACTTGAGCGCACACAGGGTGGAGAGGTGGAGTGAGGTTGAGCGATGGAGAGAAAGGGAGAGAGAGAGCGAGATTGAGCGAGGCAGAGAGCCTGTGCAGCGGTCTGCTTGCGCACAGAGCAAGAGTTTGTGAGAGAGCCGGCTTGAGAGTACATTTCTCTTCAAAATATAATTGATTGCCAGCTGACTTGCTTGCTCGTTGGTAACGTAGGCCTAACTGATTTCTTCTAATGTGCTGCATCTGGCGCTGAGTTGCCATATTCCTTTCGTGAACCACTAGCAAGAGTAAACTAACTGACAGGCTGCTGTGCCGCATCTCACTCAAAAACCCACACGACTCAACCCAGCGAAAAACCAGTCTTGCGCGCAGCCTTTCATTCAGAATTTCCTAGCAAAATAAACAAATTATATTAAACTAATACAAAAATAAATATTAGGACAAAGCCCTACAAATAACAACAATAAACATAATAATAAAACAATAAAAATGTGGTATTCAGCCCTGATTAAAACAGCGGGCCCAAATCCTGGAATGTGCGGGACCAAATCCTGGTTGGGCGGGCCCGGCCCCATGGGGCCCGCCCATGGGGCCGGGTCTGAATATAACTGATTATCTTCTGTTGAACATGTTGGATTGTGTATTGTCCGAGTCAGGGTCCTTTTTATTTTACTGTAACTTTGGAAGTTGTGTTACCAATGCTTACTGTTTATTTGATACCCATTTGGTAATGCAATTAATAAAAACAACAAGGTTTGGGTTCGTTCTTCAGATGACTGTGACGTTAACGTGTAAGCTCAATAATGAACTCCAGCTCAACCAACCATATTGTAATATCTAAGTAATCATCTTGAAATATTACATTAATAATTGTAATATACACACATCTTATTGTTACACTACTTCGACGTTAGCTTGTCTACATACTTGAGCATAGCCAATTTAAATTAACCTTAGCGATGCATACAGTTCCTACCTACATAATAACATATCTCTCTACGTTACAAGGATGACCTTATTTTATAACCTCAAACAGAAGCCGTTTGTTCAACAGTATTATCCCACTTAACGTCTATTTCGTTTTAACCTTTATATATACAGTCTATTATTTTAACTTGGAGGCTACGATTAGCATCGTTAGCACCGATGTAGCTACCACTCGCTACACGCTAACCCAAGCCTTAACATTCATTACGTAGCTGATTAAAATCATTAACACATAAATAAAGCACTCGAATTTCACTTACCGCAAAACCGCATTCATGCACCGTCTGTTTTAACCGCAGAGCGAGTCACAATAGTCCGATATATAAGCATGAAGAACAAACAACCACGGCCGGCTTCAAGTTGTGTTTCCTGGATGAGCTGAGCAGGCAGAGTCCCTGTAGCTTCACGGAGCAGGCAGCAGAGAGACAAGAAGCTAGCAGCAACAGTCACTTGACAGAGCCGTCACTCAATGTGACCACGCCCTAATTTATGCAAAAACGTTAAGACCTAATATAAATAAAAGGGTCGCGTTAGAAAACAATTCACTCACAGATCCATAATCATGAAGGTGGAATCTAACTATATCGATAATAAAAATGTATGGAGCCAGGGGTAGAAACATGTTTTTTTCTGCTGTAAAGTTGGGCATTTTAACATGGGGGTCTATGGAAATTGCTCCTTTCTGCAGCCATCGCCTATCGGCCAATATATGAACTGCAGTGTGTGGCACTTCCGTATTGGCGTCCCGGCTATTCCCCAGAGTTTGCCCCTTGGTTCAAAGCTTTTACTTCCTAGACTGCAATACATGTAGTTGGGGTTCATTTTATTGGTTAAAGGTCCCATGTCTGTCAGGGTTGGGGAAAAATAGGACCCAAATGCAGATTGAGGAGGGAAGCAGGTTTCAAAATGAAACAAAAGGTGAGCTTTATTGACAAAAGCTGAAAAAAACAAGAATCCATGAACAGGTACGAGGCACGAGGTAGCATCCAAACAAACGGTGACTGTGACCAACATGAAGGGAGACATGAACGACAAATAATGAACCAACACCGAACACAGGAAGAGACTAAATACAGGGAGGGGTAATCACGAGACGAGAAACAGCCGGGCAGGGAAGGAGAAACACAAGGGCAACAGGTGAACACAATCAGACAATCAGACACACCAGGGAAACTAACGACAGGGAGGAAGACCAGACACAGGGAGAACAGAATAGCAAAATAAAACCATGACAAGACAGACCAAACAAAACCGTGACATAAAACTAAGATCGTGACAATGTCATGCTTTTCTGGTTACTACCCGTCCCCTTGTGTGTTATGAAGGTTGTTCTGCATGTAAACGGTCTGCAGAGTCACAAACCCTCAAAGTACACCCTGTAGCGAGTAAAACTCTAACACAGAAAAGACCTGTCTGTGCTGCCCCAGAACGCCTCGTTGGACATTTCTCTTTTTCCATTGTTTGCTTCCTGGGTTCTGTGACGTGTGAACACCCACATCAACAACAAATGACCGGATTGGCCCAAATGGACCAATCCGCGGAGCTCCTCACACACCAGGATCCCTTGGCTAACTAACAGGGAGTCCCATTGACTTGCATAGAGCTCCCTGGTTGGAAACAGACGAGTTGGGATGGCGGAGAAATGCTCTCCGCAGACCCATTCTCACAGCGTTATAAACCTTTTTCTTACTCAATATCAAGCCACACTTATTGATTTTACTTTGAGTGTTTGTGTGTGCTCAGGATGAGTTTCGCTTGTTCTCGCTGTATCGCCGACCCGGAAACCTGTCCGCTCCTCGCAGCAGTACTAACAATTTTTTGATAACGTACAACCAAAAGGAATAGGTACATAAGCTCTTGAGTCCTTATCTTTTCAATATGCCGTCTACAGTCAAAGTTATAAAAAGCACAGGAGAAGCACGTCCATAATGTATCCACATTTCTACACGCTGAAATGTAGGCCTTCACATCTGGCATCTTTAAAGTGGTCACAGTATTTTAGTTAATAATAGTTATGATCATTTTAGGTAAGAAACATTCAAACAAGTTGTGCAGTTAACCTCAGCGAGCTACTTTATTTGACAAGGGTATCTGAAAAGAGAATTTTTGACAAGATTAGCTCTTGCAATATTGTCTTTAAAATGAAACCTTTTCCTGTTTCAAATAAAGATCCATCAATGCATGTTAACAGAAACATTCCTGGTACATGTTGCCAAGGCTTTTGTCTGACATTTTAACTTTTTCTGGACATTTTAAAGAAATGTCAGCGGTAGCGGTCCCTAGCTAGCTGGACACTGGAGTCTTTGTGTATGTAAACAAAGCACAGAGAAGATCGGATTCAAACACACACACAGAACTAATGTGACTTCACTCTGTACTACTTACTGATCTTTACAAAGACAACAGTTTGCTTGCTGCTTGATTGATTCTCTGAATAAAGTCGATAACATGCAAAGTGTTAATTCTCATATCTAAAGACTTTAATAACTACCTCTCTGAAAGGTCCCAATGTGTTCACTTTGATGGGCTGTCTTCTGAGTGATTGCTAATGGTGTTCCTCAAGGTTCTGTTTTAGGTCCACTTTTATTCTCCATCTATATCAACAGTTTAGGTGATAATGTGGATGAAGCTACTTTACATGTGTATGCGGACGATACCGTGATGTACTGTGCAGGTCCTTCCATTAAGGAGGCTGGTGTTAAATGACAGGCTGTTTTTAACATTATTCAGACTCAGCTCTCTGAACTAAAGCTTCTTTTAAATGTTGAGAAAACCAAGGTAATGCTCTTTTCAAAAGCTAAAAAGACACCAGAGCCTGTTTTAGATATTGTTACTATGCAAGGACAAGTACTTGAAGTGGTTACCTGTTACAAATACCTTGGTATCTGGCTTGATGATTGTCTTACTTTTAAACTTCATGTCAATAATCTGCTTAAAAAGCTGAGGGTTAGACTAGGTTTCTTCTCCAGGAACAAGTCCTGTTTCTCGCTTGAGGCCAGGAAAAGGCTCTGTGACCTTTTTACCTGTGCTGGACTATGGTGATTTGTTGTATATGAATGCACCTGCCTATTGCCTGAACAAGTTAGATGCCGCCTATCACAGCGCACTGAGATTTGTTACAAACTGTAAAGCACTTACTCATCACTGTACCCTGTATGCCAAGGCAGGTTTGCATCACTTACTGTAAAGAGGCTCAGTCATTGGTACACGTTTATTGATAAAGCTTTGTTGGGTAAACTCCCGTATTATATCTGCTCTCTGATAACACAGAGAGTTGCAAGCAGCTATTGTCTGAGATCGCATGATGTAGTCTTGTTAGATGTGCCAAGAGCAAGGACTGTCTTAGGTAAGACAGCTTTTACGGCGCAGCTCCACTTGCTTGGATCAATCTTCAGCAAGAATTGAAACTGAGCAATCTCATTCCTCTGCATGTCTTTAAAGCTAAATGAAATGCTCGTTGATACTATGGGCACTTGTAAATGTCTATAACTATGTAAATGTATCCTGTAAATATAATGTATGATGAGTTTATTGTTTTTATGTGGAACCTATATGCTGCAGGTCTCCCTTGAAAAAGAGATCTATGATCTAATGGGACCAATCACGTTAAATAAAGGTTTGAAATGAAATGAAATGAGCAATGGAATTAATATAGGCAGAGTTTGGTTTGTACGAGTCAGAATGGGTCTGATATCAGCCAATACATATCAACTATGCATATGTTTTAATTTAGAGAATATTGACTTCTCCAACACCCGAATTCCCCCAAAAGGCAGAGGGCATGACCTCGGGGTCCTCAATTTTACAGCAACGGTATCATGTGAGTAACTGATTCAGAGCAATAAGTCTGATTGAAGCGTATAACCCTGAGGTCACAGCATGCTCATGGGAAACCGTTTCTTTCCTGCATGTTTAAGAAAAACACGTATTTTCTCGGCTTATTTTCATCTTTTTGACATTCGTTCTGCTTTTTAGTCGCCAATTAAAAAGGATACCATTACATTTATATGCAACTGGTACCATTTAAATGATGTTACCGCAACCTACCATTTAAGCAAAGCAACCTTTTTTGATATGTTTTGCTGATGTTTCTCATCATTTCTGGCTTTAGCTATAGCCCGTCTCTGGCCGCTTTGTGTCCTCATGCGCTGATAATTAGCTCGAGGTTAGCATGATACGGAGCCTGTATCTTAAAAGTCAAACAGGATTTATGGGCCCTGATTGAAACCAGAGTGTTTTCTCTTCTATACGATTTGGTTATTAGCAGATCATAAAGCCCTGATGACATAATGTGGTTAGCATGGTCACATTCTGGTTTACCAATCCCCCCCTCTCCCCCTCTCTCCTTAGTTTCTCCTGCTTTTGGTCTCCCTCGTTCTTTGGTCGCAGTCGTAAGCGGTTGCATTCCTGAGCCGCCCGTTGCAATAACAGCTCGGCGCTTTAAGCAAACTCTCCTCACCGCAAACAACTCCCTCCTCCTCCTCCATTACCTCGTCAGCCCACTCCTCCACCTCCACCTCCATCTCAAATGTTCATTCCATCATCTCTTATGATCTGGGAGGATTTTTTTTATTATAGCAAAACCATGAAGAAGCAGCCTTGGTCTGGATCCAGAGGCTAATGCTTTGTTTCCGACACACTTAAAACAGAAAGACAGAGAGAGAGAAGTCCTTTCTTTCTTTCTTTTCTTTCTTTTCTTTCTTTTCTTTCTTTTCTATCCATACTACCCTCGCCCTCAAGAGGAGCTCCACCCAAGCTACTTCACCATATAGAGAGAATGAAGGGAAAGAGGAGAGAAGGGAAAATGCTTAGTGCCCAGACCATGAAAGAGAGCCTGTGGAGTATTACGAAGAAAAAAAAACACACTACATGTCAGACGATGGAGGAGCCTGGGTCACACACACACACACACACACACACACACACACACACACACACACACACACACACACACACACACACACACACACACACACACACACACACACACACACACACAAAAACACGCACGCACACACACACACACACGCACTCACACACGCACACACACACATTTTGCTGTACTGGAAATGAGAGGGCCCCCACCGTCTAGCGTGCAGAGTGCTGGAGAGCTGGTTATCTCTTCAAAGACCCCTGCAGCTTTCCCAGAAGACATCATCCGCGTGTCTAACTCCCTCCAGACCCTGCTAACACTGCCGCCGCTGTGTGTGTGAGTGTGTGTGTGTGTGTGTGTGTGTGGGTGTGTGTCAGCGTTTGTGTGCACACACTTCAATGGTGTGATTAAGCTCCCAAAATTGGAAACAAATTGCTCTCAGGTGCAGATACTTTGGGATGAGATGATTTTTTTCTTCACAGCTCTCCGTCGGTTTCCCCCCAAATCGCAGAGTCTCCTCTTTCTTTCCCAGCATGTCCTTTTCTCCCCCTCGTATCCTTTTACATCCTCACCCCGTGCCCCCTCTTTTCATTCCATCACGTTTTCCTCCGTCCCCTTTTTTTGGGGAAAAGACTCTCCACTGTAGTGTTGGGCAGGGAAAAGGCTGTTTCTTTATAAGTACAGAATAGATTACTTCCAACTGGGCTCGGAGGCAACTCCTCTGCACCGATATCAAAGCCTGTTTGCTCCCATCGTAGGGAGACAGACTCCCCCTTCCTCCCCTCGCTGCCATAAGGACTCCTTTATCCTCTGAGTGTGGAATGTGTGTTCTTCTAAGAGTTTAGTGGGTACATTTTGAAGTGGTACTTATGAGGCATTAGAGGTTAATTGTGAATGCAGGGTAATTATAATTAGAGGATTATGTCATAAATATAATGAACAAGAAAAATGTAGGAATTTAAAGTTGCATCGGTCAAGCAATGACGGAAAACTGTAACTACTATCCAGTAGATGTAATCTAGGTGAATGTGACCAGTCGTTTATTTGAATGTAATCCCAATATACTCTACTGCAGTATTTTAATTGCAGCAAGTACAATATTAGTTTAAAGGGGCCCGATATGCTAATTTCAAAGTTTCATAATTGTATTTGTGCCTTAGGTCTGACATGTCTCTATGTTTTAATGTTCAAAAACAGAAACTTTTACATTTTAGCCATTGACATGCACGAAAACCTTTATAACACACTTACCCCTCGATTCCACCGGGTCCGTCTGCGGCGCGGTTTTGGTCCGGTCTCCTCCGGCGTCATACCGGGCGCGTTTCAGAAGCATTTCAGAAGCGGAGCGTCTTGCCTGCCCGCTCGCAGTTTTTGTTGATTTGGGCATGTTTCCTGGACAGGCTACTTTGTACAGACAAAGTTCATAATAATTGTAATATCCCAGTTATAAACGACATGAATCAAAGATGTGTTGCTGTATTTTAGTGGTAAAAAAATGCATTCATCATCATAATTATTCTATATATATAATTTACACAGTGCCTGTACACCGGAGGAGAACGCTGGCATTTCTCCTCCTACTTGAAAGACTACGGAGGGATAGGGTCTGCAAAATAGTTTATTTGGGGATGGGCCAGATGCTGTCACCGGTCCACTTCCTGCCCGGTGCCTCTGCAACGCCTCGCGTCGAAAATAGACTTGCATCCTATTTTTAGCGGAGCTCAGCGCCGAGACGCTTCTGGGACGCTTCTGAGACGCTTCTGGGACGCTTCTGGGACGCTTCTGAGACGCTTCTGGGCCGTAACGCGGCGCGTCTGGTGGAAGCCGTAACGCGGCCGTAACGCGGCCGTAACGCGGCCGTAACGCGGCCGTAATGCGACGCAGACGGACCCGGTGGAATCTAGGGGTTCAGGATAGGGGAAACCCCCCAAAAGGTCTAATAGGACCACCTAAATATGTGTTGAAATACAATTTTGAATGAAGTATTGTGAAGTTGCAGAGATATCCCGGCCTACAATTTGTATTCTACATATTTGACCAATATATATGTTTGGTACAAATCCTCTGGAGAAATTGCACCAGTCATTTTATATATTTTTCAATAATAATGTGAATAATGATAAAAAAAAACATTGAATCTCAAATTCCGTGAATCATTTGGCTATTGCTATTTCCTAAATCATAGGAATTAGACTTTGTTCTTTTGTTCATATCTGTGGAAACCAGCAAATTACTTAATTAATTAAAGATCACATATTACTCATTAAAAAGCAAAAGACATTACTTTGCTTACTACTTAACAGCTAATTGAATTAGGTGCATTACTTGCTGCTTGACTTGTGTTACTCAGCACAGCTCCATCAGGCGTGTCTTTGAATGCATCGTCTCAAACTCTGCAGTGATGAAGAGAGAAGGACAGATCCGTGGAAACTGCATGACATGTATCATCAATGCTGCTCGATATCTGTGTTCTCAGGTAACTATGGTTCAAATTCAATCACTATAATACCAGGCTAGTGTGCATTCATGTTCGTGTACACTGCCAACACAGTAGTAAAACCTCCTTTTGCTAACTCTTGTATTATGTTCACAATTTGGAGCCTTTGGTTCTGTTCGCATCACGACCCGGGACATGTTTGGGGATTAAAAAGCTAATCAAAAATACAAACACAATCCCTTACAAACATTGTCTTCGTCTCAATCCCTAACAAAATAGATGTTTTTTTACCATAAATATTTGCATATACTCTCTGCTAGATCACACTGAACAATAACAATAAAACAATGAAAGTGTATTTTGTTTTTGTATTAAAGTTATCGTTATTTAATATAATTCACTATGTAACACTTAATGGCTATAGCGCTCAACACATTGTACGTGATAGGCTAAGGGGCGGGACATCTCTTAGTGGTTGACCAATCACAACAGAGCCGGCCAGCTAACCAATCAGAGCAGCTCTGGTTTCAGACTGTGGCCGTTTCTCAATCGCGAGGATGCTTGCTTGGTAGCACATGTCTTCCGAGTCACTTCCTTCAGAAGCTAGGCAAGAATCCTTCCTGGCATTCGGAAAAACGAATAGTGGAACAGGCGAGCAAGTGTGCAGGTGTGCGTCACATGAGAGGCCCCGCCTTACATTTTCCGCCACAGATTTGGGGAAATTGGTCCGTGCGCAAAGCATTGTGGGGATTTGAAGGACGCGAAGTCTACCCATGTGCAGCCTAGAAATTACCCCCAAACCAAGGACGCGGCCTCGGTGGAATTCCAAGTATGCTGGAGATTGGAACAGTCCTTCGGCGGCACTCGATGACGTAGCATCCTTGAAATATTGGCTTGGAAGCCAGTATCCTCGAGATTGAGAAACGGACAGAGGGTGAAAGAGGTGCTGCTGCACAGGCAGTATGAGAGCTGTTTGGACATTAAAGCATGGAGACATGTCCCAGTAGAACACACATTATAAATAAGAACCTGAACGTGAGCATTAGATGTCATAATATATCTTTCAACCCCGTACATTTCCTCCTGTTGCTGTTTTGTCCCAGGCTGACCTCCAACCTCTGGTGATGATCCCCCGCAGAGAGGATGATGATGTTGATTCACCGCTCTGCGTGGTCTGGTACCGGGCAGAACATCTTCTATCTGCACTGCTATCTCTGTCCGCCTGCCTCTCGGCCATACTGAGGAGGAGGACTGGTGATTTCTGACGACAAACACACACTCTTATAGGGACTGTGTGAGATAGAAAGCAAACACACACTCTTATAGGGACTGTGTGAGATAGAAAGCAAACACACACTCTTATAGGGACTGTGTGAGATAGAAAGCATAGGCATGTCTATACTATCTGACATTCAGGGGATTGTTTTGAATATGTAGCTGAAAAGTGAGTCTGAGTTTGATAGAAGCTCCAGGCTTTTTTTAGGGAACTCAGATTGAAATACAGTTTTTGTGCAGGACTTTCCTCGCAGCACATTAAATAAACACTGTTGATGTTATGGAGCGTGTGTGTGTGTGTGTGTGTGTGTGTGTGTGTGTGTGTGTGTGTGTGTGTGTGTGTGTGTGTTTGCGTGTGTGTGTTCTGAGCTGTACGGTGAGCCAGGTGCGGCTGGGAGTCCCTCACATCAGAGGTCAGAAGTTCAAAGGTCAGATAACTCCCTCCTGATATTGCTCCGCGGGGCCCGGCCTCTTCTAAGGAACTGAGATAAAGATAAAGCACCATCT
Source organism: Pogonophryne albipinna (assembly GCA_028583405.1). Taxonomy (NCBI): domain Eukaryota; kingdom Metazoa; phylum Chordata; class Actinopteri; order Perciformes; family Artedidraconidae; genus Pogonophryne; species Pogonophryne albipinna. Next base: position 5,412,864 of record CM053252.1, read on the forward strand.
GATCCACCCCCCCCCCCACACACACACACACACACACACACACACACACACACACACACACACACACACACACACACACACACACACACACACACACGCTCAGGCGGAGATGAAAGCGGAGAGGCTCGTTGAAAATGACTTTCTTGTCGTTGCTTCAACTTTTAATTCCCTTAATTGATTTTCCCTTCCCGCGGAGGTAAGGGTTTGCAGACACAAAACTAATTGATTTCAAATTCTAATCCCTCTTACCGCTAAGCCTTCAAGGGGCCTCCCCGCCATCGATCTCCAATCCATCCAAACTCAATTAATGTGGAGGAGGAGGAGGAGGAGGAGGAGGAGGAGGAGGAAGAGGAGGAGCTCTTTCTTCTTCAATTTCACTCTCTTATTTTCTCCGCTTCTGCATCACAGATGATTCTCATTCCTCTCCTGCTCTCCTCTTCTCATCTACCTGCTTCATATATATATGTGTTACTCAGCCAGTGTTCGTGGGTCTGGTGAACCCGATGCCTTTTTGCTCTTCATTTCAACACAATCAAACTATTTTATGTTAAAATACTCAACATACTTCATCTCAATTACATGCAATATAAAAAGCATAAATGGTTAATATTTGCCCTTTCACATTTGTTTGATCACATGAATGAATGAAAGTGCTACTTGTTGCTTTGCCCGCTGACCGGCTGGTCCTGTGGCTCGTCTTTTGTTGTTGCAACTAGCTGATGCTCAATCTCATCCTCTTCTTCAAAGTCACAGTCAGATCCTCACATTCTGAAGCCTCTTCCTCTTCATCATCATCATCAAATGGTTCTCTCTCTTCCAGAATCATTTGCAAGGCCTTCTGAGTCTGAGCAGAGAATCGTTTGGCCATCCTTGATCAGTTGTGATAAGGACTCAAACTGGCAAAGCTTTAGTTATTGTGTCTCACCCCAAATGTACAGCACACACCAACCAATAACCAACACATGCCTAACCCTAACCCTTAACCTTAACCTTAACCTTACCCTTACCCTTACCCTTACCCTTACCCTTACCCTAATCCTAAACCTAACCAAGTCTTCACCCTAAAATTAATGATTCCCTCCATGTTGTCCCCATAAGGGAGGCGAGTCCCCACACGTGACTGTGTAAACAGATGTAGGTCCCCACAAGTATAGTAATGCTAGGCCATACACACACACACACACACACACACACACACACACGAACGCACGCACGCACGCACACACACACACACACACACACACACGCACGCACACACACACACACACACACACACACACACACACACACACACACACACACACACACACACACACACACACACACACACAGAGAGAGACAGACACACACACAGACACACACACACACACACACACACACACACACACACACACACACACACACACACACACACACACACACACACACACACACACACACACACACACACACACACACACACACACACACACACACCCGAACACCCTGTATGTAATGTAAATGTATAGGGGGGGGGGGGGGGGGTACAGTGGGTGGTCATTGAAAATGTGTTCTGATATATGTTCTTCACAGAAAAAGAGCCAAGGCCAATCATATCATTTTTCTTTAGCTAAATAATGAAAACGGGTTCCACAGACCCAAATACCATACAAGGGATATATATATATTTATTTATAAGCGTTCTTAGTGAATGATGTCTCCAATATGAAACTATTGCCATGCCTGCTAAGTATTGTATTCTCACATGGCACGGTAACTAAAATAATAACAGTGGCAGATTTACAACTCAAAAATTATTTGTCTCATTTTTTATTTCGTCATTTCTAGCCATGACTTTTGGCGGCTGAAATGTTCAGTTGTCGCAAGCACGCTAAACCTTTAGCTACATGAGTTTCGGAAACAATGTCTATTGTTTTAGCAACAAAGTATTCTAAGTACCATCCATACTTTTATGAGAACACATTTCCCTGTTTGGCTAATTATTAACATCATCTGAACAGTAGGATTTTACTTTTAATGTTTGCCTGTAGTTCGAAAACCACTAAAACAGATCAGAGGTGCTAATGTTGCTAACAGTCGGCTATGATTGGACGATGGCTGTTGGGGGGGTATTTAGCAAACAATACACATTGTTGTTTGTTCTCAATTCCTCTTGTAATTTTAATGAGACACATTCAAAATAGAGTCTGACACATCTGATATGTAAGATCTTAAAAACTGCTTTGTCATTTATAAAGATTAAAGTATTGATAATGCCATTAAAAATACATGTTCTCTAAATGGATGCAGTTATGATGTACAAAGCTTTTTAGACACGGTAAGTATTTTTGCTGGATCACATTGGTGCCTCTTTCACTTCCTGTTGTGTTTCTATTATCATCTTCATTCCTTCAGCACTTACTCCTGACCTTTCATCCCTCAAAGACAGGTTGCTGAGAGTGACTGGATTCTGTTTCAAAGCTATTCCAGTGTGCGACATGTTAGAATAATATATCCCTCAAGTTGAAATCTACTGTCAGTTTGACCTAAATTTCTCTTTGCATGAATCTGTTCTTGATTTTGTATCCTCGCAGGAACTGTAAACACATGATTGTACATCCTGTAACAGATTTGAAAGATGTTTTGAAATGCTATATCCAACTCATAGACAATCTCTTTTAACTTCTCATGAATGCTTGAACATTTCTCCTGAAACCCCCTTTTTCATTATGTTGTGTTTTTTGCAGGGCTTAATTTTATGGCTGTCTGAATGCTTTTGGATGTCCCCATGGACCTTGGCAGCCTTTTAGTAAACTGAAATTTAATAGCTCTCTGTTGCTCTTCCACTCAAACTTCAAAGGCCGCAAACTTTGGCACTGGGTAGGCATTGAAATTAATTGTTAAAAATATCCTCCCGCAGTAGTTTATGATGCATAGTGTGTGTGTGTGTGTGTGTGTGTGTGTGTGTGTGTGTGTGTGTGTGTGTGTGTGTGTGTGTGTGTGTGTGTGTGTGTGTGTGTGTGTGTGTGTGTGTGTTTGGGTTGACATCATAGCCTGGGGGAGAAGATTTATGAGTGTGTGAATGAGGGTGTGATTATGGCCCAGATTTAGTGGTGAGTAAGAGAGACATGGCAGACCCCCGTTCAAATGCCTCGGGTCAACCTGACCAGACAGTTTTTAGATTAGTTTGCCTTTGAGCTAGTGTGTACTTAACCCTTAGATCCAGCTATTCCTCAAAAAAACATGCTTTGGATATCATGCCATTCAAATTGTATACATTTTAAGAAATTGTAGTTTTCGTATCACTACCCCAAGCTTCCATAAGTGGGTCAAAAAGGACCCGCATGCATTTTCTATGGAATTTCGTTTTTTTTTCAAAATGTAACATTTTTTTCTACAATTATAAATAGTGAAAAATTAAAGGTGGGGTAGGTAAGATTGAGAAACCGACTCAAGATACACTTTTTGTTATATTCCATGGAATGCTCTTAACATCCCGATAGCAATGAATATATTAAATCCTTTGACAATCAAAACATAAAAAAATATCATCTGTGGAAGCCGTGGTACTGTAAAAAGCACGACCAATCATCTGAGCCGGCTAAAGTAACTGGATGGCCTACCTGCCTGTCAGCCTTCCATCTGTGCACAAACTGATCTCGTGCCCTCATTGGTCATGTGCACGTTCGTGTGTGTTGGAGGAGGGGCTCTGTAAGGAAGTGGCAGATTTGTTCATTTTCAAATTCTAGCGCACTCGAGCTGGTTTCTCCAAAATTACCTACCCCACCTTTAAATATAACATATTTCTAGAGTGAGCCAAAATATAATACTAAATATTATACAAGTGATTTTTCTTAACCAAAATGACAAAAATGGCATAAAAACACATATTGTTCTAATACGGGTCCTTTTTGGCCCACTTATGGAAGAGTGTAGGGTCTAGTCACTCGGGCATCTAAGGGTTAATCTAATCTAAAAAAATTTAATCTAAAAAGGGCCTTTCTTTGACCTCACATCTGGTGTGACGGGGCTTATATCTGGCCATTTTTTGTTTACTATGGAAGGTTTTACTCAAATGTAATTGTCTATTTAGAAAAAAGTGTGTATATAGAGGGGGTAGAGGGTAAGTACATAGTGAGCATTACAGACCTGATTCCATCCTTTAAAGAGGACATGCTATGCTCATTTTCAGGTTTCATATCTGTATGTTGTGTCATGTGTAAACCACTAAAACTGAACAGAGGCGCTCGAATCAACTCTGATTAACACAATTTCACTGTAGCTGTCTATTTTTTGAGAATTTAACACATTAATTGTTTCGTTTTAGAATAGATATAAGAGACACATTGGTGAAAGGGGGATGGGGAACATCTTACAACAAAAGAACATTGTGTTTCCTGCTCTTATGGATCTTTGAATGAAAACAGTCAGATATGAGCGGGCTGCCTGTAATACAAGATCTAGTACGGTCTCAAATTTAAAATGGCCTCTATTGGATTAGACTTTTCTCCACTGAACAATATAGTGAGTTGTTTTTTATTATTCTACCATCAAACCTGAAACTAAAAACGCTCCCCAGCTTGTTTATGTCATGCTGCTGCTAAACGGTGTCCAGGATATTTCACATTGGTTTCATAATAATACACAGATGACCTTTTACTGAAACCCTTTATATGGTTGCAGTCGTTCCACAAATGCCACAATTTAATAACCATTCAATCTTTCTATTCCCACAGTGTATTATTTTTCATTATGCTTGTACTTATGGCTTTCTTTCTTCAATGTTACGCTGTTAAGGACTCTATTCCTGGAATGGCCTCTGTGACGTTTTTTCCAAATGATTTTGAGTGACTGCCAAGCTGATCCCCATCCTTCCTTCTCCTCAATTTCTTTTTTTGGAGACAGGAGCGATTGGAGCTGATGGATTTGAGCTGGGATTGGGAACGACAGGGCCATTTTACCTCACCGTAAAAGTGACGTCTTCAGTGCTATCCCTTCCTAAAGGCTGAAACCACAGCTGGCGGCGCTCCAATGATATGAGACGAGGAATGACAACAGTAAGAGCGGCAGAGGGTGTGCGTTTTGGCGTATGTGTGAAACTATTCTCTGGGTTTAGTCGAATGTAAAAGCGTACAGGCGTGCATTTGTTCATAGTTTTTTCTCCATCTGCTCCAGTGTGCCTCATGGCAGGATGTCAGCCATCGTTCACACACCGACCCTGATTGCAGTTCCCATTATAATATAAGAGGACACCACTCATATGGAAGCCATCAAATCATAGCAAGACAATTGGCTCAATCTACGAGGCTGATGTTGATGAATCTGTCACGGTCCGATCTGTCCTGGATTTTCATAAAGGATGTGTTTTTCTATGGCTGTATGTTGGAGAGAGGAGTGTAACTAAATGCTCTGATTACATCAGGCAGACACGGACACACCGGCAGAGTATATTCTTTTATTCAGACTTTTGACAGAACTCCTGGGATCCAAGAGAACAAGAGCCAGGCAGGAATCACTGCTCGCCCGACAATGATGATGGACTTTGGACGAGTACATATCGTACATATCCACTGATGACATTACTTGGTGTTCACAGTCACGGTCTAGAGACTAAGACTCACCGATTAGGTTTCACATTTTATTTGGAATTCTTGGAAGCAGTTGGGTACAGTGTTTATAAAAATAAATGCTTGAAACCCAACACGTGCATTTTAGAATATGATTCAATGGAGAATTAAGAGTCGAATGGTTGGCTTTGGCTACTTTTGCTAAGAAAATAATTCCGTACCCATTAAATGCCGATTTACTGTTTGTTTTTGTACAATGAGTGACTTTCATTGCTGTTGTTGTTGGCTTGGAATATTGCATCAATATATGTCTATGTCTGTATGTGTTTCATTATGATATCAAAATGAAATCTGTATAATTACTTTATCCTATAAATTAAACAAAGTATTTAGAATACATGGAAAACAAAACAATTGCACTAATTAGTTTGGAAAAAAATAATAATTTCATAGCTTTGTCCGTAAGAAGATTGATATCATATATGTGTGTTAAATATCTGGCTACAGCACAAATAGCATCATTTTGGGAACAGCTAGTAAGGGGGTGTTTCTCAATGTCGAGGACGCTTCCTTGGTAGGAAAAGTCCCTCAGAGTCAGGTCCTTCAGAAGCGATGCAAGAATCCTTCCTAGCCTCGGAAAACGAAGAATGGTGGAACAGGCTAACAGGTGTGCGTCATATGCGAGGCCCCGTCTTAAATGGAGCGCGATTTCCGCCAAAGATTTGGAAATTGGTCCGTGCGCAAAGCATTGTGGGGATTTTAAGGCCACGGAGGATACACATGTGCAGCCTCGAAATTTCCCGCAATGAAGGACGCCGTCCTCGGTAGAATTCCAAGTATGCTGGACATTGGAACAGTCCTTCGGCGGGACTCGATGACGTAGCATCCTTGAAATAGTGGCTCTGGAGCAGCCTTATATTTTATACACACATAAAAGCAGGATTATTAGCTTTTTTTTGGTCGGAAGCAATTCATTTCATTATAATTATCATTGTCGTTTCATTACGTTAATCTTGTAGTAAAAATCAGCTACTGTGACAGCCTTACAAATTAGTATATTAATAGAGTGCCACAGTGACGCGTCCTAAAACCCGGAAGTAAGCTGCGCATGGGTTCCTTCCACAAAAAAGCAATGAGATTTCTCCATAGGATTTTGGAAAATAGCTGGAAATAAGGTCAGTGGTTGAGACACATTGAAGAGACGGATCACGTTTTGTTCAGTCGGATAATCTCCACATGTCTATCCTACTTTTATAATTTTTGAATCGATTAGATTTATGAACCCATGCGCAGCTTACTTCCGGGTTTTAGGATGCGTCACTGTGGCACTCTATAGGACATTTTAATGGTTAATGTCATGGTAAAGAAGCCTGATGTCTTTTAGGGGAATTATATACTTTCAGATGCATGTAAATCCAAATCTTCCATAAGAAAGTCAGTTTTTCATAACAACAGTACATCGGAATATAGATGTATTACAAATATATGGTGGACACTATTATATCATGTAATACACTGTTGTTCTTACATTGTTGAGTTGGGTAGTGCAAGCACAGCAGTGACGTGCGGTGAGGTTCGTGGCTGGTGAGGCACTGACTCTTTCAGAGTCAGATTTACAAATATTATATTTTGACCTTAATCGAAATATTCGGTTATTTTCAAAAGCTTTTTTAGTCTGATGCTTCGATTCATTTTAAACAGACCGTTCAACAAAAGGATACCCAACATCTAAACATTGGATTGTTCTTTCTTAGTAAGATCCCATTTTCATTACAAATGTGGTCTTACCTTGACTTGAAGATGAAGTCCATGCTATCCTTCTGGACAACAATCTCTATTACTTTTTTGTAAAAGTCCTCCTTATCTTCCTCTAGTTTCAAAAGTCTAGCTTGTTGTTTGCGTCTACCGTCTCTGCGTAGAATAACAGTAGCAACAAGAACCTGTGGGCTCACTTGCGCCCCCTTCAGTGCGGCAGAGGTTATGGCTGCCTCCCCTGGTGCTTTTTTCATTGCCGTTGTATGATGAGACCAGCGAGCTTAAATATCATATATACGTGAAATAAGTTATTTAGAGAATATGGATGGCGAGGATAAATGTAATAGAGGGATCTACAAACATTACATTGGTGACATACAGTGAGATGGTGCAGGCATGCGCTTAGGGCCCGCTTTCCAGCCAGTTTCTGTGGGGTGACGCATTCTGAGGTGAGGCAGAGCTCATCTGTGCCTCACCTCACCCCAGAGTAACTGGCTTGAGCGCGCTCACAAAATAAGTGCCCGCGTTAAATTAGTGCCCGCGCTCCAGCCAGTTACTGTGGGCTTACGAGAGGCAGAGCTCGTCCCTGCCTCACTTCTCATCGCTACCCGTAGTTGTAGCGGAGCTCGGCACATTTTGCTGATTTTGACTATAAAAAGCAATTGGAATCATACATAAATCACATTTACAACACAGATCAGTAGAGACATTTTATTATTATTACTATTTAGTTTTTCCGTTACATTGGAGTATGACAGGTGAGGCTCTGCCTCCCCTGCCTGCACGTCGCTGAAGCACAGTGTGTCATCCCTGGCTGACCTGAAAATGGCCCGAGATAATGACAACACCACTGTGAAAGCTCGGTGGTTAAAAAAAAAAAGGAAAAGGCTATATGCTGTAGTCCAATATGATGTGTCGTCTGATTTAGACCAGGCGAGGACAAGGGACGGGAAGACAGGGGGCAGGGAGGATGAAACGAGAGTAGCAGAAGAGAAAAAAGGTCTGGGAGAAAAATATGGGAGCTATCAACACTCACCTCGGCTGAAAAACAGAGCAAGATGAAAGCGAAAAGCAGAGAGGAGAGACTGACAGGCACAGACAGACAGAGAGTGAAGGTTAAAATGACAGAAAGACAAGTAGGCGGGGGTACAGAGAGAATGGGTGGGGGGTGAAAAGTGGACAGCTGCGATGAAACAAGAGACTAAAAAGAGACATAAGGAAAGACAGAAGGACTCAAGGGACCACCAGCATTCATGGCAACAGATAAGAGTTTTAAGTGGACTTAAAACAGACTGCTGTGGGTTGGATTGTCAAACAAATCAGGTTCTGTGTCTTTTCCAAACCACTTTCCACAGCCCAAGTGAAAAACATCATGGCGTTGAGGGAAGATGTGAAGGAGAGTTCATCTGGAAAAGAGGAACATTTAGGAAAAGAGACTTACACTGGGAGACGTCCTTCGATTGTGTCTCTGGATGTTACTGATTTGTATCGTGGTAAAACTAAAGATGTCCCTGGATTGACTGAAAGTGCATCAGATACTTCGCCCCATGCGTTTAATACTGTTGTTTCAAGGAGGCTTTCTAAACATCGACTTCAATGAAAAAAAATACTTTATTTAAGGTTGGAATTAAAGTAAAATACTATTCCACATATTCCACATATTCCACATTGTACTTCTTGTACTGTAATATATTCATAACTTGTTAGGCCTACACATCTACTTCTGTACATATCACCATCCAAATGTTGAACTTAAAACACTTAAAATACTCAAATCATTAAACACTTTCAAACGTGACTGATCATTTTGCTGTAATGGTCTTAACTTAACATGTTGTTGAAACTTCAAAACTTATAGCACATTGGCTAGTTGTGGAATAATAAGGAAAATGTTTAATAAGTACTATAACTTTCATGATCTACAGTACATGATTGGTTGTTTCCGTGGACGGCTGAATAATGCTTCACTTTAAAGGTCACCTATTATGCAAAATGCACCTTTTGATGTGTTTTATACATAAATATGTGTCCATGGTGTGTAAGGAGAATCACAAAGTGTCAGGAAATAAAACCCTTTCTCTTTTGCTCTTTACCCACATGTCTAAAAACCCACATGTCTAAAAACCCACATGTCTAAAAACCCACATGTCTAAAAACCCACATGTCTAAAAATAGGGGTACAATGGAGCTGATCTAGATTTGCTGACGTCATTACTGAAATGCGTGACGTGTTTTAGAAGTAATATGGTCCGTGTTTACATTAGCAAGCATCGCTAAAGCCCCGGACACACCAAGCCGATTTTGGCCGTCGATGGATGTCAGGCCGACGTTGATTGTCCTGTCGCCCTACTCAGATTGGTGTGTCCCGCACCGTCGTGTCTTTTCGGCCGTGCCGACACCTTTTTGGCAGAAAATCCAAAGGCAGTCGGCCAAAGAAATCACTCTGATTGGCTGTTCAGCTTAGCGAATCAGTGCATGAGAAGCGAAACGGAAGTGAGGGACCCAAACAAACTATTAAGATTTCATTTAACTCCAGCTCTCGACACAGGTTCGGGAAAGCCCTGTGAGCTTCTCGCTGTGGAGTGAAAATGGTACGCACACGCTATTTGTTGTTTGTATATATCACGCAGTCTGTTCTTCTTCTCTCGGTTATCACGCAGTCTGTCTTCCGGTTGTTGCCTCTTTTGAATGACGAATACACACTACCGCCGCCTGCTGGTAAGGAGAGTTATTGCCACTCACGCATGCGCAGTTCGTACGTGCTTCTTGGCCGTCGGCTAGGGGTGTAACGGTTCACAGAAGTCACGGTTCGGTTAAAAAAAAAAAAGTCCCAAATGCATCATTTTTTTTTGCTGTTATTTATTTTTAACAGTAGTGCAAGTTTAGGTATGAAAATAAGGAACTCTAACATTTGGAATCATTAACTGTATTACACAGTT
>CM053252.1:5428103-5465603 GCA_028583405.1 Pogonophryne albipinna
TTGTTGTTATAGACATCTAAGTGCATGGGAGTATATGTTTATAGCAAGTGACATGCCATATATAACATTAGTGTGCCGCTATTCTTCATGCCATTGGCTTTCAAGCATTTGCTAGCATTGCTTATTCTGTCTGATTCAATGCTTTATAAAGTGTCCATTGTTAAATATATATGCAAAATCTTACCTCATGCCATTAGACAAATATTCAGTGGAACGCTTCCAAAGTCAGCAAAGTGTGCTGGAAATGAGTAATAACGGTTGCACTCAGCTTGTGTATTTTTATACTGTGTTTTAGTTACGTTGTTTAACCAAAACGACTACCTTTACCACATTTGTTTTTATTGTACACGTTGTATATTTGGACTGTATTTGCAAGGTCAAAAGTGGTCATAGTTGTATTAAGAGCCATACATGTATTGCATAGAATATGTAACATTGAGCGCATCTGTTTCTACTAGCCAGTATGATGCTGTGCAGACCTCAGAAGGCAGGAATGCTTTAGTGTCTTAGGGAGGCACATCTATACTGGGCACTTTCCCTTATCCCTATATACAATGAACAAAAATATAAACGCAACACTTTTGTCTTTGCTCCCATTTTTCATGAGATGAACTCAAAGATCTAAAACATTTTCTATATACACAAAATAACCATTTCTCTCAAATATTGTTCACAAATCTGAAAAAATCTGTGATAGTGAGCACTTCTCCTTTGCCGAGATAATCCATCCCACCTCACAGGTGTGGCATATCAAGATGCTGATTAGACAGCATGATTATTGCACAGGTGTGCCTTAGGCTGGCCACAATAAAAGGCCACTCTGAAACGTGCACTTTTGCTTTATTGGGGGGGTCTGGGGGGGTCCAAAAACCAGGCAGTATCTGGTGTGATGGGTAGGATTAGGGTTAGGGTTAGGGTTAGGGTTAGGGTTAGGGTTAGGGTTAGGGTTATGTTGTGAATTGAGTGGCCCATGGTGGTGGTGGGGTTATGGTATGGGCAGGCGTATGTTATGGACGACGAACACAGGCCACTCGATTCACAACATTACCCTAACCTCTACCCCTACCCCTACCCCTCACACCAGATACTGACTGGTTTTCGGACCCCCCCAGACCCCCCCAATAAAGCAAAACTGCACGTTTCAGAGTGGCCTTTTATTGTAGCCAGCCTAAGGCACACCTGTGCAATAATCATGCTGTCTAATCAGCATCTTGATATGCCACACCTGTGAGGTGGGATGGATTATCTCGGAAAAGGAGAAGTGCTCACTATCACAGATTTTTTCAGATTTGTGAACAATATTTGAGAGAAATGGTTATTTTGTGTTTATAGAAAATGTTTTAGATCTTTGAGTTCATCTCATGAAAAATGGGAGCAAAAACAAAAGTGTTGCGTTTATATTTTTGTTCATTGTATATACCATTGCTGTACACATACTGTTAGCTTACGTGTGTTTACAAAATCGGGGTTTGCATTGCTGCGGTGCTGTGATTAGATTTCCTGTATATGCTGTGCGTTATGGGAAGAAAGTGCACTGCTTGGGTTTCATGATCCCGACGTGAGGAGCAGACGCCAACCAGGCTTAGGAGGGGAAAGAAACACCACGGTCACACACATGGGGACAAACATATCACAGTCACAGAAAGGACAAGAGGTGGCCCCATCTGTTGACCTGCATTTGTTTTCCATCTTGTTTTTGTTCAGTGGTGCCCCCGTCGTCCTCCTGCGCGACATTATACATTTATAACCTCATTTCCCAGCCTCACAGAACGCCCTTGCTTGCTAATGTCTGACCTCCATTGCTCTACTCTTTCGCAAGCTATGCACGTTCTGAACCATCCTAACATCCCCAAAGTTTGTTTATTTTGAATGTTCCGAATTGTATTCTCTACAGTCAAAAGTTGAGAAAAAACAACAACAAAAGAGACCAGTATTAATAGTCAACCTTTTGCGGTTACCAAATGTGAGAATCTATTTATTACCCTCATATTCATAACAGTTAACTGTTCTTTATTATAGAATATAAGTTATTTATTCTCATTGCATCAGGTACAACCAAATTAAAAGAGCAATCCAATGTTCACATATCAAACAAGAGGAACATATGTATATGTACTTATACAAATAAACATCCATACATGCAATATAATTGACAGGAAATACAATTTACAATGTATAACAAAGACAGGAAGTAAGATTTTCAATGTCTGAGTTGAATCTGTTAATAAATAAATACAGGAATAAATATGTTTTTATATGTGTGTTGAATTGTATATTGCTATTGGGCACCTGTCCCTAACAAACTCATCAAGAGCACTTCTTAACACATGCGATAATCTCTCCAATTGCAAAATAGACATGCCTGCATGCTCTGATACAATAACACCATAATCCCATTAAAGCGTCAGAAGTGTCTTCTACTCAACGTCCAAAGCAATCCATGCCATCAGCTCTGTGGTTTCCCTGTGGTTTCAACCTTCACCCCCGCCCCCAAAAACAAAACATTACACAGAATGATAAACATGAAAAGGTGAGGTAGCACAAGGGGGGGTGAATCACCTCAATGTCAGCTGCCCTCTACTGTAGGTGAGGAGGACGTAGCCTCGGTGACCTCGAGGGAGGAGACGCTCAGTCAGAGTCGGGGCTAATTGTCCTGTTTGTCTGCAGTCTCGATGTTTTCCTCCCGCTGTGACCCCTGAACCCTCAGAGGTGGGGTCCCAGGGGGGATGAAGAGGGGAGGTCTCACTGCAACATGTGGCCGCCTCGTTTGGGCCGAGCCAAACTGTTTTCTCTTTAATTGGCCGTGCAATCTGCCACGGCTGGGACGGATTACAGGGAAGGGTTCTTTCTTTGAAACGGAGTGGCAAGGCTGGCATGAGGAGGAAGAGAGCCGGAAACAACCGGATCAGCGTCAAGACGTTGGTACAATTTAAAGGTCACCTATTTTATACATCAACATGTGTCCCCTCTTCTTCATGTCTCTTCTACATCAACATGTGTCCCCTCTTCTTCAAGTCTCTTCTACATCAACATGTGTCCCCTCTTCTTCATGTCTCTTCTACATCAACACGTGTCCCCTCTTCTTCATGTCTCTTCTACATCAACATGTGTCCCCTCTTCTTCATGTCTCTTCTACACCAACATGTGTCCCCTCTTCTTCATGTCTCTTCTACATCAACATGTGTCCCCTCTTCTTCATGTCTCTTCTACATCAACATGTGTCCCCTCTTCTTCATGTCTCTTCTACATCAACATGTGTCCCCTCTTCTTCATTTCTCTTCTACATCAACATGTGTCCCCTCTTCTTCATGTCTCTTCTACATCAACATGTGTCCCCTCTTCTTCATGTCTCTTCTACATCAACATGTGTCCCCTCTGTGGAAAGAGACTCTGAAAGTTTCAGGAACAAAGATTCTCTCTCTTTTTGATCCATTTCTATAAAAACCTGTCTGAAAATGAGCTGATCAGATTTTGGCCACTTGATGATGTCATAACGATGTGTTGTCTTGTATAACCATTAGCCAATCAGCAACCAAGGTACCCCCCCCCCCCTTATCACCTGAATCTCCTCCTAGAGCACCATTGAGTTCTTTGTAACCAAATGTCTCTCAGAGGGGCGTGGGGAGGGGCTCCTTATTTTCATCTAAAGTAACAGACAGAGAATCAGCACTTTGGAAACAGGGCTGAAACAGAGGGGATTATGGGTAATGCTGCAATGATCTGTTTGGTGTTTGGAGGCAAACACTTCAGAGACATGTTTTGTATATATCTGAGACCTATAATATATTGATGTAAAACAGAGTAATAGCGGACCTTTAATTGTATTAAGTTCAAATATGAGAAATGGAAATCCTGACTTGCTCAAAGCAGCAGGACAAGGATGTCCTTCTTGCCAATATGCAAAATACAAGCATGCCTCACTACTTTAGTAAAACTGCAACAAGAGAACATCTTGACACCTGAGTTGGGTGGTATTTCCTGTTGGAAAGTGAATGATGGCAAGCATATAACACGAGTAGGGATTGTTGGCTGAGTAAAGCAATAGGAATTGGGCCCAAAAGAGGCAGTTTTATTTGATGGGTGAAATGTAGGGGAGGGAGTGTTCAAAATCTGTGACACTTTTATTAGATTTTTTTATGTGCAACCTTTAGTGCTCGATGAGGTCACCACTCAAGATTCTCTGTTTTCCAGGAAGTAGGCTAAACTTAATGAGATTTTGATTTCAAATAGAAGAATCTAATATATTTGTTATCATAAATTAAACTAAATAGCAGCAACACAAAATACTGCAGCCGTCTAATAAATTAAACCTCTGTGTCCTTGCCCTTTGTCCTCGCACTGTAAACCAAATCACAACTAAAATGCAATGGTCTAGGAAAGTGTTCTGGCTGGGATTGTAAGTATTAAACCTTACATATCAGTTAAAGAAAGTCATTTGGAAATAAATGCTATACGTCACTCTTCTGCTAGCTAGCTGCAAAAGCCATCCACAACTACTTTTAACAAAATTAAATATGTCAGACTTCCATGCACAATGCTGACTGACCTTGACATTGTTTATGTTGTTATCACAAAACCTGCAATTGTATACAACATATCAACTTAATTACAAAGGCAACATGCACTTTGAAAGGTTGCTGACATGAGCGGGAAACAAATGATTAGCATTAGCAGCTAATGCTAACTTTGTCTGGCACAAGACTCTTTAGATTTGACAAAATTAAGACAGATGAAGATGACCAACGTACCAATTGGGTAAACAAAACTCAATCAGCAACCTTAAAACACGCTGTATTGTATTCTTGCTCTCAATAAGTATTACAGCGTTTACATCAGTTGGCCAACTTAGCCTGTACTTTGAGACAGCGAGCAGTTGGCGAAGAGAGGAAGGGCGGCGGCACATTGCTTCTTGGTGCTGTATTTGGATTTTATGACGGTTCAACCTTTGCAACTTGCCGCCACGTTTCTGTAGGCTATGTTAATCCTAGAAGGACATCCATCCACAGGCTACTTCTCGCAATATGCGGTCAACATTTCCTCCAAGGTTTTCTTGGCCATGTATGTACTCGAGATGTAAGTAAATGCAAATGAATAGCGGCAACATCTTGAGGCCATTTGGACTGGGTCAACAGAGATGAATGGATGGAGCCAGAGTGACAGATGTTGAAAGAGACACTGAAGGAGAAACAAAACTGGGAGACATATGAGTTGGTACAGTAAGCAGCCACGAATACTGAGTTTGAGACAGAAAGACAGACAGAGGAAGGAGAATGGGATTGAGGAAAGTGGGCAGATGTGGCCGGATACTGACAGAAGGGCTGGAATGCGCTGATGGACCATTCCTGGGGAAACATCTTTATTTAACGTACAGTACACACATACACACACACTTTCACGCACAGCTGTGTGTTCTGCCACAATATTGTTGCGCAGCTGGTTGCTTCTACAACTTTTTCACTACTGCATTAACGTCCGCTAATCTTTGACCAACATGTCGAAAAGCTCTGTTTTAAAAGAAGCCAGTGTTTACGCAAAGCATACCGCAGCTTATCAAAAGTATTCGCCCTCGCTGTGTCCTCTCCTTTATTGGTTCGCCTGTCGAGTGTGCATGCGTGACATTCCCAGCTGTCTCTCCATATCCCTCCGACTGTGGAGTGTGTCTGAGTGTGTCTCCCAGGCCGTGTTATAATTTCCTGTGTGTGTTTGCAAAATCATGCGCCACTGTGCTAATCTATCCTTGATGTGCTTCTTTGGCCGTGCAGATGCATCGACGGCAATGTGTCAAATCTGTTTACTTCCTTTGCCTTTGTGCATGAGAGAGAGCTTAATGGCTCAATGTTTCGACGGATGACTGAGAATGAGAGCTGACAGGTCTTTAAGTGTGTGTTTATGTGTGTGTGTGTGTGAGGTTGTGTGGCTAGCAGTCTCCTCTCTATTACCAAGATTGATTAAGGAAGTGCTCAAGCTCCCACTTAGCCATCACGGCTGACACTGAGGTGACCGTCTGATCATGGTCAGAGAGGCAGAGAAGTGGGGAGGAAGAGGGAGACGGAGGGAGAAAGACAAGAGAGGGAAAGAGGGATAGAGGGATGATTGATATTTCTGCTAATCAGTATGTCTAAGAGGACCGCCGCACCATCAAACTTGTGTCCCACTAAAGTGTGGCACACAACTTTGATGGATGTGTGTGTTTTCCGATGTGTGTGATTGTGCCTATTTTTACTTTCTCCCCCATCATGTCATGCTTTCGCCGCTGCGTCTCATCGCTCAGCCCCTTTGTGGAAATTGTACCTTCAATTAAGTGAATATAATAGTTTCCTGTTTTCATCCTGCGTCTTTTCTTCAATGCCTTTCCCTATCCCAACCCCAGAGCCGGCCTCAGCGGACGTCTGCGGTCTTAATCCTGACAACTTCCATTAAAACTGGTGGGATAATCCACAGATTTCCGAGAGGAATTCCCAAGGATGTGCTCTTTTTCCCCCTCTCTTTCTCTTCCCGACTCCCAGCCTTCCTCCATTGGGGTCTAACGTTTCGCTTGACTCTGCAGGAGCAGTGTCATTTACATAGTTTTCCCTAATCTTCCGTAAATCCCCGGTTTCGGAAAGAGAGCCAGGGCCCGACAGGATGGTTCCCTGGGAGTGAAAACGGCAGGCAGAAAGCGACTGGCGGCAAAGAAAATATTTCATTTGGGATTTGATTACTCCAGGGCACTTATGGGTGAAAATAAGCAACGATCCCGCAGTGAAACTATCCAAATAAAGGGAGGGGAGCATCAATGTTTTCAGAGCACACATACAGTGAAGATTCCCGCCTCAGTGCTCTGCCTTTGTGTATTTATAATGACAGCTTTGGCGGCTTATTGAAAAGAAGTTAAGCCAACTCAAACCTGTTAGCGCAGAGGATCCTTTGACCTCCATTACCATTGTCAATATTATTGTGGTCAAGTTCAGGTGTTGGATATCATCAGTCTCTCAGTGCCGTGAAGCTGTGGGGTCACGGTTCATGGTTTTGGAAATGATGGTCAGGAACATGTGTTTATCACAGGAGCACCGGGCTAAGTAGAGGTCAAGACTTCTCAGGGCAACACCTGCTACTCCTCAACACACAGCGGCGTAGTTAAAATTGGCAGTTCTACATGCAGTTTGGCACACACTTGACTTTTTGGAGGGCGAAGAAGTGGAAGGTACCTTGGACATAAAGCAGAAGAGGCTCACGAGCTCACATGTGTATCACAGATGTCTCATATCACATGTGCAGCATCTTTGATCGCTGCACTTGACACATTTGGCATGGAAATATAAATGCATGGTCTACAAAGTACATGGTGAATTCCTGCAATCAATTTGTGTTTTTTGGCAGATAAATCAATCGTTTGCCACACTGATTTTTGCAATTTGTCAGACGATAAAGTTTCCAGCCGTGAAACACTTTACGCTGTCTGATACAGAGCCATTATGTTGCTTTAATTCAATTGGCTTAAGATCAAATACACTACACGATTGTGTGTGCTTTGTTGAACCTTGCCAATAACAAACTCCATTAAAAATACATCTAAATGGTGCATTCAAAATGACTGTGTGATGATATTAATACTTTGAAATCTCTGAAATGATACGATTAATTGATTCTGTATTGCAGATGTTAAGATTATTTAACCAAACAGTTAAATGTCTCGTTGCAAATTCATATCATACAACAAGTGTTATACACAGCAGAGTATTTTATATGTCTTAAAGGGGACCTATCATGCAAAATGCACTTGTTGATGTCTTTTATACATCAATGTGTCCCCGGTGTGTCGGGGAACTCACGCAGCGTCAGGAAATAAAACCCTCTCTCTTTTCCTCCGTACCCAAATCTCTAAAAACGGGGGAACAACGGAGCTGATCCAGATTTGCGTCCGATATGACATAATATCTGAAATGTGGACCCACGGCCCAATCAGAAACGTTGCTATCAGAAACAATGCCCGACTGTTTTGGACGTAATATGGTCGGTGTTTACATTAGCATCGCTAACACTCAGAGCTAACCTGTACTGGAGAGCATGTGTGTGAAGAAGCAGGAAGTAAAAAGGAACTCACCTTGTGGTATAACCGGCAAGAGAGAAAGCCTTTGAGCTCCATACTGTTTCAGATCCTTGATAATCCATGATATGGCGTTTCATCACGGCAGCATTTAGTTTAGACAGTAGCTGCCGGGTCCCGCATGAGCTCAGACCCCTCCTCTTTAAAGCTTTATCCCCAAATCAGCACTTTTGAAACAGGAAGTGAAATAGAGGGATATGAGGCATGGCAAAAATGGAGCAAAACAGTATTCTGATACTGATTCTGATCAAAGTCAAAAAGTCAAAGTCAACTTTATTGTCAATCTCAAAATATGTTTGTACACACAGAAAGATCGAAATACTGTTTCCCACAGTACAAAAAACACACATCAAAATGCAAGAACACTCAATAATTTACAAAAAAAACACAAAATAACCGTTTACTTCAAGTAAGCAGGATATATATAAAATTGATTCGGCTTGTCTTGCAATGTCTCGACAAGAGAAATGACCGACAAATGTGCCAGCCAATGGACGTCTGGTTCTTCCCAGCTGATGACCCCACTGCAAATGTAAGGTCGCTAATGGAGGTGCACCGGCTAGAAAGGCCCTGCATGTATTCCACCCACCTGCATGCTGAAATTGTGAGAGTACAATAACATATCTCTGTGAAACCCCTGTGTACTGTATGACCTCCTAGTTATAGAGAGTGCCTCAAAAGTCTGGGATGTTATTTTAAATCAAAGGGAAAATACCCAGCATGCTTGTTACCTACGTTTTGCCCACATGTCTGTCAACATGAAAAGTACCAGTTTGACAAATAGCTCCTTTGTTTAACCGTATTTCCAGATGTTTTAAACATCACACATGTCTTACTGCCTTTGTTTTGGGTTTCCTTTCTATTGTTCCAGATTGTTCTACACCACCTCACTTCCTCTGTCAACATGATATGTTAAACATGTGTTTTCTGTTTGATATGGCACATAAATAAAATGTTTGGCTTGAGATTTTCATCTTGGCTCCAGGCCTAAAATGTTCTTTCTGTCGGCACCTACGAGCACCGTTGACCGGCCTTCACCATTCTGCTGCCGTCACGAGGCTTTATGCACTTTGTCTTTGCAGGGAATCAAATCTCCTTTTTACTTTTAAATCCAGGCTGAAGACTTTTCTTTTAGCAGCTGTTTTTAATTGAAACTGAGCGGTTGTGTTTCGTTTTTGGTTAATGAACATTTGGGGCTAGTAACCCCAGGGAATCAGTGTCTGGGGACTTTGTCCTGGCTGCTTTTCTCTGTGTGCTGCTCGGGACGACGTATGTGCCATACAAGCGTACACAGCTCATGTTCGGAGAAAGCTTAAAGAAAGGCATCAGTAAAGTGGAGCTTCTGTGTGAACTATTCATATCTTAAACTGCACTGTAACTTTTTATTGATGTACTTTTTATTGATGTATTTTTTATTAATGTATTTTTTATTTTAATGTTTCTTTTATTATCTTTTACTGTTTTTGAATGCCTTTGTCTGAATGTCTTTCATTTTTGGAAAGCACCTTGAATTGCCTTGTGTTGAAAGGTGACATATAAATAAACTTGCCTTGCCTTTTGTTTTGTTTTTACACATTATGCTGTCCTTTTGTAAATATAATGAATAAGCCCTCATCAGTGAAGGGTGATGGGAGCCATTGGAGAGAAAAGGGGGAGAGGTAGCATGTGGAACTTGATTAGAAGGACAGACGCTGATGCATTGTCTGCTGTAATAATGAATCCTCAAAGTGCAGAAACACACACATCCAAACACAGAAATCTAAATTCATGATGCTCATCTCTCTTTGACAGCCATACAGACAAAGGGGTTTAGGGTTTACAACACTTTTGAAGCATCGTAAAACTCATTTTTATCCGTCTCTCTATATCTTAAAACCAATCCTTTTCAGCGCTAAAATGTCCAAGGATGCTCATAAATAATAAAACCATCAAAGTGTAAACACTCCTCAGTACGAGCCAACTATGTGTACGAGGCCATTTTTTATTCAAATAAGCCTTTTAGTTTAGTAACGTCTCTTTTCTTGCTACTTATTGGTTTGATTACCATTATTTTGTGATACAAAAATGTACGACAATGCGTTACGATGTATTACGTCCCTTTAGTTCAATCCCCCCTTGAACAAATGTGGATTTATATTAGTAACCTCCAATGCAATGTACTTCATGTGTGTCTGCTCTTGTATACGTGAACATGTCAAGTATGTCTTCTGTCCGATTTATCTGTGTCTTCGTGTTTAAAAGAAGATTTCCAAAACCATTCGTTGGTCCCCACTTGTGAGAAACATCACAGGAACAAAAGCCTGGACCGTAAACAGAGTTCCCCGGCTTTTAAACATGTCATAACTACAGTACATCCATTTGTCATCATCGAGCTTAGTGTATAGCCCCCTGCACCGCTGCAGTGTAAATCACATATCATTGCTCTTAATGGTACACGAGTCCAAACAGACGGATGTGAGACGGATTGAGACGGATGTGACGGGACAGCAGAGCTTTATGGGCTCTAATGGTATCTGTTTTAGATTAAATGAAGTGCATCTTTTTCTGTACAGGGGTTGTGACTCACTGTCTCTTTCCTTTTGTTTACTTACGCTCAGAGACATGTATCTGCTGAACTTACTCTGTGCAGCCTCCATCTGTCTTCCTCCCCGCTCATAGTGCCTCTGAGCTGGGCCAAAAAACACAGAGGGGTCAAGCTGCATCATACGCGTGGATAACCTCAAATGTAAATAAAAAGTGCTGCATGGGGAACATCTGATATGAGAAATGAAGTTCGTGTTTGTGTTGATTTTGCTACAAGGACTCTGGCCAGTGGAGTGTGGAAACACAAACAACTCAAAGCAGAGAAATACAATACAGGAAATAAAAACAATCATGGAGAATTTGGCAAACTGGCTGAATAACACACGCATACAATATGACATTAGTTCATTTAATGATTGTCAAGTTTCAAGGCATACAGAATTCATTTCATTTCAAACCTTTATCCAGGTGTATCCCATTGAGATCATTGCTCTCTTTTTCAAGGGAGACCTGGGGCCTGTACTACGAAGCTGGTTCAACCTAACCTGGATATGTTTGAGTTAGTCGGTTGGCCTAATCCAAAACATACGCGCTCTCGCTAAGCGGTACTACGACGCGGGTTATCAAGTGGATCGTTCAAGCCAGCCGTGTCCTATCTAGTTGGGTGCGCGTTCACATGAAAGGGGTGGTATCTGGAGAATTCGACCAATCACAGACATGGAGAAGCGTACTGACAGCGCAGCGTCATACTTCCTGAATGAAAAGTGAACTATAATATTAGACATATGAAGAAGTTAAACTTTAAACATCCATGACTTAAACACTTTATCCAGGATCAAAGCCACAGAGCTGCACCTGCAAGGTGAATACAGCTGGTAAAAGAACAAGTGTTTGAATGCGTACATTAACAGGTTTATGATATCACTGCCCGTCTAAGACACGATCTGACTTTAATTACATTTGACTCGAGTGTTTCCTCAACTTAATGTGTTGCTTAAAATAATCCTTCTGCATAAAGTATGTGACACTGAGTGTTGCACGGCCAGATACGGCTCAGCTGACTCAGATAAGGAGATATATGATACATTATGATGTGATATGCCGCGGACTGTACTTAATGTTACTCTGATCCGGTTACTTATGTTGTGGCAGATATTTAAGTAAGCTTTCTTAACGCTAATGTTATAATAGTCAGATTGCTCTGAAGATGGGAGGTGATATTCTATTAATGTTCACGTTCACACAGTCGGTGATTATTGTCGGCCGTCTTTCCTGCAACGGCAGCTTTTCTGTATTTCCTTTCTCCTGTAATATGACTTGATCGCTTTAAACTCCGCACACTGAGCTCTGATTGGTCAGCAGGCAGTGCTTTCACTGAGTTGATCTCTTAGCCTGCAACCTAACCTGGTCCCGACCAGGTTAGCCGCTAAGCATAAGTTACCATGGAGATCTAGCCTGCTAAAAAGAGAACCAGCTTCGTAGGACCGGAAACCCAGAGTTTTCCCTGAAGTTAGCCGCTAAGCGAAAATCCTGCTTCGTAGTACACCCCCCTGCTCAAGTAGGTTCCACATGAAACATAAAAACAT
Organism: Pogonophryne albipinna; assembly: GCA_028583405.1. Classification (NCBI taxonomy): domain Eukaryota; kingdom Metazoa; phylum Chordata; class Actinopteri; order Perciformes; family Artedidraconidae; genus Pogonophryne; species Pogonophryne albipinna. The sequence continues at coordinate 5,440,299 of CM053252.1, forward strand.
AAACAGAACAACAAAAAGGACATTTTACAGCATCATTACAGGGATTACAATTTACAATAACTATCCACATGAGCAGGTACCAACAGCTTCCGATTGAGTAGCATCCAACCGAGCTTTAGAATATTAGAATATTCATGTTTTCCCATGACATGAATATTCTTTGTCCCATATAACCACATTCGTGCTTTGAAATACCAATTATGTGCAATAACCGTTAATAACCAACCCAGTCTCACGGTATTTCGTGTTATAGTCACGAAATGAATCTATTGATTCGTGTTCACCGACACGATTTCCCCATTTTTTTCATGTCAGAACGATTTTAAAAGAAGTGTAAATAATAACAAATTAGAAGGAAAAACAGATAAAAAAAATACAGATGTCAGTATTCTGAGGCTCTGAGCCCCATTTCTTTTCCTCGCGGACGGCAAGAAAAGTCCGACATTATCCGATAAAACAAACAAACAATAATCGTGGCTTGATATTGAGTAAGAAGATATTTTTATGAACCCCACAGCTTCCGGTCTTCCAAGACCCAACCGGACAAAAAGACGTGCTGCAGGCACGAAACATACTACCAATAGAAATACATTGCTTTTAAAATTGTTCTGTGTGACGCGATGAAAAAGAGAAAATCGTGTTGGTGAACACGAATCAATAGAATAAATTAATTTCGTGACTATAACACGAAATGCCGTGAGACTGGGTTGTAATAACTGTGCAATACCTGGCTGCCAAATCCTCAGAATGCTTCTTGGTTAATATTAAGCTATCTTTGGCTCTTTTCTTGCTCTAACAAATGCAAATGTTCCCTCTGTGGGACAAATAAAGGTATTCTAATTCTGATTATTCGAGCTAAATGATAACATGCCCACAAAGTCCATCCATCCATCTTCTCCCGCTTATCCGTGGTCGGGTCGCGGGGGTCTCGTTCCAGCAGAGAGCCCCAAACTTTATTTTCTCTGGCGACATCAACCAGCTCTGACTGGGGGATCCCAAGGCGCTCCCAGGCCAGCGAAGAGATATAATCCCTCCACCTGGTCCTAGGTCTACCCCTTGGTCTCCTCCCAGCTGGACGTGCCTGGAACACCTCCCTAGGGAGGCGCCCAGGTGGCATCCTAACTAGGTGCCCGAACCACCTCAACTGGCTCCTTTCGACGTGATGGAGGAGCGGTTCAACTCCGAGTCCCTCCCTGATGACTGAACTTCTCACCTTATCCCTAAGGGAGACACCAGCCACCCTGCGGAGAAAACCCATCTCGGCCGCTTGTATCCGCGATCTCGTTCTTTGGGTCATGACCCATCCTTCATGACCATAGGTGAGGGTAGGAAGGAAAATGGCCCGGTAGACAGAGAGCTTTGCCTTCTGGCTCAGCTCCCTTTTCGTCACAACGGTGCGGTAAAGCGACTGCAGTACCGCTCCCGCTGCTCCGATTCTCCGGCCCATCTCACACTCCATTGTTCCCTCACTCGAGAACAAGACCCCGAGATACTTGAACTCCTTCACTTGGGGTAAGGACTCATTCCCTACTTGGAGTGGACAGTCCATCGGTTTCCTGCTGAGAACCATGGCCTCAGATTTGGAGATGCTGATCCTCATCCCAGCCGCTTCACACTCGGTTGCGAACCGATCCAGTGAGTGCTGAAGGTCGCAGACCGATGAAGCCATGCCCACAAAGTAAAACAGTTAAATGTGAAGCAGTTGTAAAGATTAGGCTACCATGTTCCCGATTTAAAAGTAGCTCGTTAGCATGCTCAGACTAAAACGTATAGCTGTTTGAGTGTAGCTAAAGCTCGTGGGAATTAATTTAACATGTGTTAATCACAAATACAAATATTGAACAAGTTAACATTATGACCTGATAGTAAGTAAATAGTGATAACATTTGACCTTGAACGGGACGTGTGTGTGTAGCTTTGCTAAAAACATTGAGTCATGCAGCTTTAACAACTTACACAAGTTTTTCCAAAGTGTAATCACATCTTGAAGTGAAACAGTTGAACTGACAGAGTTATGGGACCACATCCCATAAATGTGGTATTGATCAGTGTCTGACGTTGGACTCTACAGCTCCACCTGAGCCAACACTCTCCCCTTAACAAGCTGCGTTATGGGCTCTCACTGAATCAAAATGCCCTGGCCCAAAAGGTGAAGGACATGAAGCATTCGCGAATCACTTATTTTTACAGTTGGACAGAGAGAGACGAATCAATTTATAGAATGGCTCTCTGTTGGGGAGACATTTTTGAAGTGAACGATATTGCACGGGTTACAAAGCTCAAGCTCGCCAAGACATACATATTTTATGATGTATTTATTTCAACAAGGACCATGCATACAAATACATTCATCTCAGAAAAGGGAAGAAATGAATTATACCAGATCTGCAGTCCTTATAGGTAGATAACAATCAACACACGCTAACAAATCACACGGACAATTATAAAACATGATTTAAGTACAGGTCAATAAAATAATACATAGTACAGTTAAAATATAATATTACAATACAGTTCAAATTGAAAAAGTCAGATTACAGTCTAATTAATGTTGGCATGACTGGTTGCTTAATATCAATTGTTTTACACCATAAGAGAAGTACTGTCTCTTCTACATCAACATGTGTCTCCTCTTCTCCATGTCTCTTCTACATCACCATGTGTCCCCTCTTCTTCATGTCTCTTCTACATCAACATGTGTCCCCTCTTCTTCATGTCTCTTCTCCATCAACATGTGTCCCCTCTTCTTCATGTCTCTTCTACATCAACATGTGTCCCCTCTTCTTCATGTCTCTTCTACATCAACATGTGTCCCCTCTTCTTCATGTCTCCTCTACATCAACATGTGTCCCCTCTTCTTCATGTCTCTTCTACATCAACATGTGTCCCCTCTTCTTCATGTCTCTTCTACATCAGCATGTGTCCCCTCTTCTTCATGTCTCTTCTACATCAGCATGTGTCCCCTCTTCTTCATGTCTCTTCTCCATCAACATGTGTCCCCTCTTCTTCATGTCTCTTCTACATCAACATGTGTCCCCTCTTCTCCATGGCTATTCTACATCAACATGTGTCCCCTCTTCTTCATGTCTCTTCTACATCAACATGTGTCCCCTCTTCTTCATGTCTCTTCTACATCAACATGTGTCCCCTCTTCTTCATGTCTCTTCTACATCAACATGTGTCCCCTCTTCTCCATGTCTCTTCTACATCAACATGTGTCCCCTCTTCTTCATGTCTCTTCTACATCAACATGTGTCCCCTCTTCTTCATGTCTCTTCTACATCAACATGTGTCCCCTCTTCTCCATGTCTCTTCTACATCAACATGTGTCCCCTCTTCTTCATGTCTCTTCTACATCAACATGTGTCCCCTCTTCTCCATGTCTCTTCTACATCAACATGTGTCCCCTCTTATTCATGTCTCTTCTACATCAACATGTGTCCCCTCTTCTCCATGTCTCCTCTACATCAACATTTGTCCCCTCTTCTTCATGTCTCTTCTACATCAACATGTGTCCCCTCTTCTTCATGTCTCTTCTACATCAACATGTGTCCCCTCTTCTTCATGTCTCTTCTACATCAACATGTGTCCCCTCTTCTTCATGTCTCTTCTAAATCAACATGTGTCTCCTCTTCTTCATGTCTCTTCTACATCAACATGTGTCCCCTCTTCTTCATGTCTCTTCTTCATCAACATGTGTCCCCTCTTCTTCATGTCTCTTCTACATCAACATGTGTCCCCTCTTCTCCATGTCTCTTCTACATCAACATGTGTCCCCTCTTCTTCATGTCTCTTCTATATCAACATGTGTCCCCTCTTCTTCATGTCTCTTCTACATCAACATGTGTCCCCTCTTCTTCATGTCTCTTCTACATCAACATGTGTCCCCTCTTCTTCATGTCTCTTCTACATCAACATGTGTCCCCTCTTCTTCATATCTCTTCTACATCAACATGTGTCCCCTCTTCTTCATGTCTCTTCTACATCAACATGTGTTCCCTCTTCTTCATGTCTCTTTTACATCAACATGTGTCCCCTCTTCTTCATGTCTCTTCTACATCAACATGTGTCCCCTCTTCTTCATATCTCTTCTACATCAACATGTGTCCCCTCTTCTTCATGTCTCTTCTACATCAACATGTGTCCCCTCTTCTTCATGTCTCTTCTACATCAACATGTGTCCCCTCTTCTTCATGTCTCTTCTACATCAACATGTGTCCCCTCTTCTCCATGTCTCTTCTACATCAACATGTGTCCCCTCTTCTTCAAGTCTCTTCTACATCAACATGTGTCCCCTCTTCTTCATGTCTCTTCTACATCAACATGTGTCCCCTCTTCTCCATGTCTCTTCTACATCAACATGTGTCCCCTCTTCTTCATGTCTCTTCTACATCAACATGTGTCCCCTCTTCTCCATGTCTCTTCTACATCAACATGTGTCCCCTCTTCTTCATGTCTCTTCTACATCAACATGTGTCCCCTCTTCTTCATGTCTCTTCTACATCAACATGTGTCCCCTCTTCTTCATGTCTCTTCTACATCAACATGTGTCCCCTCTCCTTTATGTCTCTTCTACATCAACATGTGTCCCCTCTTCTCCATGTCTCTTCTACATCAACATGTGTCCCCTCTTCTTCATGTCTCTTCTACATCAACATGTGTCCCCTCTTCTTCATGTCTCTTCTACATCAACATGTGTCCCCTCTTCTTCATGTCTCTTCTACATCAACATGTGTCCCCTCTTCTTCATGTCTCTTCTAAATCAACATGTGTCTCCTCTTCTTCATGTCTCTTCTACATCAACATGTGTCCCCTCTTCTTCATGTCTCTTCTTCATCAACATGTGTCCCCTCTTCTTCATGTCTCTTCTACATCAACATGTGTCCCCTCTTCTCCATGTCTCTTCTACATCAACATGTGTCCCCTCTTCTTCATGTCTCTTCTATATCAACATGTGTCCCCTCTTCTTCATGTCTCTTCTACATCAACATGTGTCCCCTCTTCTTCATGTCTCTTCTACATCAACATGTGTCCCCCTCTTCTTCATGTCTCTTCTACATCAACATGTGTCCCCTCTTCTTCATATCTCTTCTACATCAACATGTGTCCCCTCTTCTTCATGTCTCTTCTACATCAACATGTGTTCCCTCTTCTTCATGTCTCTTTTACATCAACATGTGTCCCCTCTTCTTCATGTCTCTTCTACATCAACATGTGTCCCCTCTTCTTCATATCTCTTCTACATCAACATGTGTCCCCTCTTCTTCATGTCTCTTCTACATCAACATGTGTCCCCTCTTCTTCATGTCTCTTCTACATCAACATGTGTCCCCTCTTCTTCATGTCTCTTCTACATCAACATGTGTCCCCTCTTCTCCATGTCTCTTCTACATCAACATGTGTCCCCTCTTCTTCAAGTCTCTTCTACATCAACATGTGTCCCCTCTTCTTCATGTCTCTTCTACATCAACATGTGTCCCCTCTTCTCCATGTCTCTTCTACATCAACATGTGTCCCCTCTTCTTCATGTCTCTTCTACATCAACATGTGTCCCCTCTTCTCCATGTCTCTTCTACATCAACATGTGTCCCCTCTTCTTCATGTCTCTTCTACATCAACATGTGTCCCCTCTTCTTCATGTCTCTTCTACATCAACATGTGTCCCCTCTTCTCCATGTCTCTTCTACATCAACATGTGTCCCCTCTTCTTCATGTCTCTTCTACATCAACATGTGTCCCCTCTTCTTCATGTCTCTTCTACATCAACATGTGTCCCCTCTGTGGAAAGAGACTCTGAAAGTTTCAGGAACAAAGATTCTCTCTCTTTTTGATCAATTTCTATAAAAACCTGTCTGAAAATGAGCTGATCAGATTTTGGCCACTTTATGATGTCATAACGATGTTTTGTTTTGTGTGACCATTAGCCAATCAGCAACCAAGGTAACCCCCCCCCCCCCCCCTTATCACCTGAGTCTCCTCCTAGAGCACCATTGAGTTCTTTGTAACCAAATGTCTCTCAGAGGGGCGTGGGGAGGGGCTCCTTATTTTCATCTAAAGTAACAGACAGAGAATCAGCACTTTGGAAACAGGGCTGACACAGAGGGGATTATGGGTAATGCTGCAATGATCTGTTTGGTGTTTCAGCCAATCAGAGACAGGTTCTGTATATATCTGAGACCTGTGATATATTGATGAAACACAGTATAATAGGGGACCTTTAAGTTCAACTGGAAGAATGTTTGACTCGATCATGTGTTTTGACTACATATAGTAATAAGTGATAAATAGGGTGTTCCATATAAACTCAGTCGAGCGGGACGGTAATACCTCCCCCCCCCCCCGTCCTCTTGTTCTTCTCTTGACAGCAGCAGGCCGGTGTTCTGCTGACAGAGCCCGTTTTGGACTCCCATAGATACGATGTTAATGAGAGACAGACTGCTCGCCTCTCCTCTTTTATCCCCTGCCCCATCTTTCTCTCGCTCCTCATGCGTCCCTCAGGGTGAACGTGGACTGAGGCAGGGAGGAAGAGGTGTGATGGACCGTCTCTTCGGCTATTATACGAGGTGGTCTGCATCCTCAGTGCTGACATTATGCTGGACTGCACACACAGAAAATAGATCACGTACACACACTTAGATGCACTCGAATATACACAAAATGTGCTGCCTCCAAGTGCTTGTTGTGAACTCCTACGTCTACATTTGGAGGCTGTTAATGTAGCTTTATTGTCTTGCACTAAGTGCTTTCCGAAACAGTTACAAATAGATCCTGGAACCGTTTGCTTGGTGGCTTTTTTCTTTTTAGAAACCAAACAGCACAAAGCCACTTAGTTTACTGAAATGAAATACAAGGATACAATTAATTGAGGAGAGGCTATAATGTGTACTCTATTGTGCTTTAATAATAGGCTAAATAAGGATGCTAATAATGCCGTACATTGAGAAGACAGCAGTATACTCATGCAATAAGATCCTCAAAGACCTCCATTCTATTCACATGTGTCGTCAGATTGTTATTGACTTATTACCCTAAATCTATCAACTTGTTGTAATAAGTATTATTCTCTGAATGTAAAATATATTGCTCATGGTAAAAAGAAAATACAGAATTACCGCAAATCCGAAGTTCCTCTTGTCTTCAGATTTTTAGCATGTATTAACTAATTGTTTTGGTTTTATGGCTCGCAAATTAGCTGCTTTGTTTCACACTTTTCTGCCCAAGTTAGCAGCAAATTACAGGATAATTTAACCACTAAATAACAACATATTTTCATGCTCATTAATATTTGTTGTTCACGAAATAGAAACAAACTTTGTTTTGGTCAAAGGGTGTAATGAGAGGATGAATGAAAGTTACACAAATGCCTTTAAGTCCAAATTAACAAACTAGCTTCAGTTGCCAAGAGGAAAACACTTTTTGGATGGTTTCCCTTTCTCTGTGCTAAAGTACGGTATGAATACATCTTGTCCTGCATGTGTGAATTAACCATTTGTTCAGTAGACATACAGTAGAGATCGATGGGTCATGAGTAATACATGTAACATGATATCCACACCATACAGTGTGTGTACAGCTTCCCAAAGGAACTGCACTGCCTTACGTATATGTATGTGTTGAAAGATAAAGAGACAATTAGGAACACTTCAGTCTTTGTTTTTGATCTATAATCACCTCAGTAAGACATATCCTTCATTATGTTACTTTTTAGGTTTTTCTCCCAGTGACAGACTCTAATTGTTCTGAGAGAAACACCCACAAATATAATAAAAAAACCTCACACTTGCAGACTTGTGTCTTTGGCTTCAAAGGGAAGTTAGTCCCCCCCCCCCCCCCTGAATTACAGCCGCTCCATCACCACTTCCAGATCCTTTCCAAAAGCCGTTCCACACCAGAGTGGGAAATTCCAACGACAGCCATCACAGCAGGGAAGGGGCGTTGGGCCTTTTGCAGTAGGAAGATGTGTGTGTGTGTGTGTGTGTAATGAAATATCAAATCAAGCTTCAGCAGAAACCATTTCCATAGCTCCCGACCATAATCCTTGAAAAGCGTACATAAAAAAATGACATACAAATAGCCCAAAGAAAACGACGTAGCTCTTGAACGTATCTTGCAACGAGCAGATAAGTGCGTGGGCGAGCTGAAGAGAAGAAACTGAAAGGAATTGTTCAAAAAACTAAACAATAGCAGTTATTTTGGGGTCCTTCTTTTCTCGCCAGCTCCTTTTTAGCAGAGCTTTTTCGCCCAAAGTGTTTTATAGCTCAGCGGCTGCCAACAGTTCTTGGCCCGCTTTACAATGAAAGTGAACAGAACCGGGCTCTCCAGGCGTCCTGGGAGCAGAACAACACATCAGGTCCAATTAAGATCAGGAGGTGGAACTTATTGTAACCTGCGACACACTCACACCCCCGGTACCACAGACAACAGAAAGAGGGTCTTTGTGTAGCTCTTGGCCCTGCATGCTAATGGAGAGTGAACCTCGTCAAATAGAAAAACCCTGGTCCAGTGTGTTTGGACGCCCTGAGGGGGGTCATAAAACGTGATTGGTGGGAAAAGGTAGAGGGGGAGGGAATCACTATCTATGTTTGTGGATGTCAATGTTCCCCAGTTGGAAGATTCAACAACGCTTGACCTCGGAGTATACAAGGCTGTAAACCCAGACCAATCAAGCCAATTCCCCGCCTACAAGACTCATGGGAAATGGAGTTGGAACAGTAATAAAAAAAAAGAACATTAATAAAAAAAAACTGCCCCCTGTCCTTTTCTTTCAGCTACTGCAATGGTCGTCTTTGAACTCTGTAGTTTCCAACGGTAATTTGATAACTTAAAGGGTAATTGGACGGTTAAAAACTGTTCCTCGACGGTGTCTTTCTATCAGCTTGCCCATCTCTGTCACTTTAGTGGAGGTGCCATGGGAATTGTAGTCTTTTAAAGTGTGTTGACTACAGACGTCACAATTAGGTGGCCTTTCTTATAAAAACAAAAATACTGGCTCTAACAGTAATCTATCTTTCAATGTTTCTCTGTACATTCTCCTCTGTCTTGTGTTCTTTTAGGCACACAGAAAAAGTCTGGCTTGTGTCTTGGCACGGCAATAACTGGTACACTTAAATCTGGATGCACCTGCATCAACAAAATATGTACATTCATTTAGCTAAATATTTGTTGGAGGAACAATTATACCGAAATGATTATGCCCTCTGGATGACCCTGATGAAGGCCACAAGCCAAAGCCCATTGGTCTTATAATAAAGTCGTTCTCTATCCTTTAAGTGCTGCTGGACTTTTTCCCTTCTCCATTCCCTTTGGAAGAGGGTGAACGTGTGCCAGATAAACCACTTTGCTTCCACGTGATTACGACCACGCTCGGTTAAACGAGATGCTATTTCACATTTTCTTTTCTCGTTGTCAACAAATCCCATGCAGAGACCCTGAGCCAGCGTTGCAGTAGTGTGTCTCTCTTTACGCTCTGAGTTATCTACCCTGTCAGTGCTACTCAACCTCAAGCCCATTTGTTGCATGTCTGTTTTTTTTTCCATTTCTGTTTCTCTTCACTGTCAAATAAAGGCAAAAATAGCCCGGCAAACAACTATAAAAATACTTGATTTGTACCCGTTTTTTACAGCTGAAAACGGCAGTATTTAGCAAGCTTTACTCAATCAGGAGTTCATGTTTATTTGTTTGCGAATCTTTTCACGAGGGATTAAGATAAGATAAGACGGTACTTTAATGATGGTAAATGTTTGTGCCTGAAGTAAACAAAAGGGTGTATGTTAATGGTACAAAAAAAAGGGAAATTACAACAGTATTGCACTTTTTGGACAACAATGGAGTCCTACGTTAGAGGAATAAAATACATAAGGCTTTGACTACACAGGTGATAGATATTAGTCGAATTGATTGTTGGTTTCTGTCTTTCAATAGGATTCGTTGACCATTGAAAATAAAGGATATTTCCAGCTTCATCTCAAGAGGGGTGGGGAAATACTGGGTTTTTGTTTTTATTTTAGCATTGAACATGGCAACCCATCCCAACATGTGTGGTTTTCCCTTCTCCAGATCAAAGCAATATGGCAGACTTCGACGAACCTTAACCAAGTGCTTCTAGTCGTCTACAAACTGACCATGAATGTTAATCATGCTGTCGTTGGCAGGAGCAGATATTAGGGAAAACAAATGTAAAAGTGTTTTCTCCGAGTGAGATAATATTTTCCAGATATGTTTGATATGTTCTTTCTTACACAATGGATCTTTCTTCAGTAAAGTGGTTGTTTATGAACATAACTCTTTGCAGGCAGAGTTTCCCTGCAACTATGTATGCATGTAATGTTTTATTAATGAGATTGCTGCACTTTTCTCCCGCGAGTGCATCGGGTATTGCCCTGCCTGAACTAAAAGAGTGATGTCTTTGTCACGGGGGGGATAGGTGGAGCAAACGGAAAGAGAACAGAGAACATATGACAATGCTCACATGAAAGGTAGGCCTTTCAAACTCGGGGGGGGGGGGGAGACATGAAAGCCTCCCTCTTCCTCTCCCCTCCTCTCTCTCTGCTTCCTTTTGTTCCGTTCTGCTCCTCTCCTCCGATCTTTCCTCTCTTACTCGTAATTGTACATTCAGACTCAAACTGTGAATGCTAACAAGGCTTTTAGCCACTCTGAATGAATGTTTCCAGTGCATTTTGCTAATGTGCTACCTTTCAAATGTCACCTTTTATGTTGTTGCCGTGAATATGTTTTAGCTACTGTGCATATATTTCTGGGTTGTTCAGCTCAAATTGCCTGGGCTGGATTGCAGAGTTCATTTGATGATCTTAGTTATAAGCCCTCTTTCCACGCTGATACTACAGAGTTTATCTTATTTAGTTTCTGGGCTCCATTTGGACTCTTATAAGCTGTGAATAAAGTGACAATCTGTTTGTAGATCCAAGGTTATAAAGCAACATGAAGTGAAATAATAACAACTGACTCTAAAATGCAAAAAGTCCTTTATGAAACGTTTTCTTCATGAATTTCGCAAGGGTCAGTTCAGCTTGTGAAGCTCTAAGTTGTGTATTGTATTAGTTATGTATTGGTTATATGTGTAAGGTGTGATATATGTGAGTATTTTAGTTTGTATGTCAAATAGGTGGAACAATACAAGCACCTTTTGATACAATGCAGTCCAATGGCCCTAACGGAGAGTCTCAAAACAACACAAAACACAAACGACTATATTATCTTAAAGAGACCCTATTATGCTTCTTGGGTTTTCCCTTTCCTGTAGTGTGTAATATAGGTTTTAGTGCATGTGAATGGTCTGCAAAGGCTAAAATCCCTGTGTTCCCTCCTTCATTCCGGCGGAATAAACATTTTGACTAGACTCCAATAACAATTTGTTTATTATCAAATGAATACATTTGGTTGAATGTACATGGACGGACTACAGACAGTGTTTTACTTATTACTGTTTGTTTAGATTGCATACAAGTTTAGAAAACATCATATTTTGGAGGCAGGGGCTTTATTAACATAATCTTTCAAAGCTGAATTTGTCTTTTCTAATGATATAAAACAGGAAGAAATGGTGAAATATCCACACTGTGTCAGATATTGGGGTAAGGAAGCCAGACCAAATCGCAGTAAGAAAACAACAGGGTCTCTTTTAGGGCTGAACGATTCATCGATTTTGAATCGAAATTGCGATGTCAAATGATGCGATTTTTGTTCTTGTGTGTCAGTCATCTACACCAATCAGAAGTGCTGTGCTCCACATGTACCAGCCATTGTTAACCAATCAGAAGTGGCCCATGATAGAAGGTGATAGACAGATTGATCCAATCACCTGCCAAGTGCTTTTGAAAGTGCCTGCCCTTTCCAAATGGCTTCCAATGGAGCTTTCCAAGATGGTTTGGTGAAACAAACCATCTTGGTCAGGTTAGTAATGCTCCATCACATGTTTCTATTACAGGGTGAATCTGAAACTGAAGCTTGACTTTAAAGCAACCCAACGGAAGTTTCATGTAAGTTTAGTTCTTTCACTCGTAGCTCGGGCTGCGGGGGTGCTAGAGACGGGAGTACGTTGATGCGACCTTCCTAGCCGGGGATATGGCCGCACTTTACAATAAACTTCCGTTGGGTCGCTTAAAAACGAATATCGCAAATCGAATCGCAATATCAGAAAAATCACAATGAGATTATTTCCCAAAATCGTGCAGCCCTAGTCTCTTTTAACAAAAAGTTAGCTTTAATCCACAAAAAGCTGATGGTAAGGAACAAACTAAGAAAAACTAAACATGCACAACCCAGGGAACAGGAACACAACTAGAGGAGGGGACACTCAGACAGGAAGCAAATACACAAGGAAAAAAATGTATTTCAAAATAAAAAAGATAATACATTTGTGACGGCCCCTAGGCCTTAGACTCAGGTCCCTGGTTAGCCACTCCCCCAATCAGGAGAGATTGCTGACACCTGATTTGGGTTGACTGCTCAGCTACAAGTATGGGTGCCTGAGCAGTCAGTCTCTCCCTCCTCTTGGGTTGCTTGGCTCTACTGGACCGTGGTTTGTTTGTTCTTTCGTTATATACTGATGCATGTTCACACACACACACACACTACACACATTACTGATTAACTGACTTCACAGTTAACTTAGTTTCTTTAAATAAATGCACTTCAATTGGATGAATCATGTGTGGTCTCCTTCTTTTGTCCGTCCTTGAGCCAGGGCGTGACACATTGAACAGCGAGTCATCTATCACCCTTTAGCATCCATTCAATTTCCAAACACTACACAAAAGAGAGTCAAGCCCTCCATACAGTAGTTCTCAAACCAATAGGAGAGGTCACTGAGTCGTACACTTCTTATACCACAAAGCAGGTGAGTCACATTCAATACTCGGAAACATACTGTAAAGAGAGCTGAAGCTGTCTCGCTCCGGGGCTGACAAGACACGATGTAAATATCTCAAAGTGTGTAAAGGTAGAGCTGAAGCCAGAAGTTACACCTGTGTGTCACCTGTTGAAGAAGAAATGACGCCTTCAGGGCTTCACATGATGAGTTCAAGGGTCACAAATAACTAATGAGGGAGTAGAAGGTCGTAGGTGAGAAACAGCCCCTGAGGAAAGTGTTGTTTCTGTTACTCTGTGATGGTGTGGGAATGTGCACCATCACTGGTTTGTATTTAATAATACATTCAAACTAGACAGCGAGGAAATGAGACGGAGACAGACACTGTTTCTCTCATTTGTTTACAGTGAGAGAAAAATGCGTTGCAAAGATAAAGGGAACATAAAAAATAGCTGTTTTAATCTTTTGATCCCTTCAGTTCCCATCAGGTCTCGTATCAAACAAATTACCCAGAACACACCTCTGCACACATCAGTCTCATTACCCATCTCCCCCTTCTTCTTCTTCGGTAAATAGCACCGTCTGTGGGGAGACGGAGAATCAACAACATAATGAGACTGCTGATGATGAGCTCAGTGTGTGTGTGTGTGTGTGTGTGTGTGTGTGTGTGTGTGTGTGTGTGTGTGTGTGTGTGTGTGTGTGTGTGTGTGTGTGTGTGTGTGTGTGTGTGTGTGTGTGTGTGTGTGTGTGTGTGTGTGTGTGTGTGTGTGTGTGTGTGTGTGTGTGTGTGTGTGTGTGTGTGTGTGTGTGTGTGTGTGTGTGTGTGTGTGTGTGTGTGTGTGTGTGTGTGTGTGTGTGTGTGGTTTTACTTTGCTTGGTATTAAGTTGCTCATATCAGGCTTTGAATTAGTTCTGACTCATGAGAGCTTGTACAGACTTAAGTTCTGCAAATAAAACATTAATTTATTCTTAACTTGTTTATCAGTTGCAATTGGAGCCAAGGGGAAGAGTTGCATTCACTATCTGGACGGATTGAGATTGTCTACTTAATGGACACAATGTTCCCTGCAGTCTAAGCCTGGACATGACGTTTCTTGTATTATGTTGTTTATTCGTCTGAAGTGAAAACACGGTGACCGTGAAGAAAATGACGCAAATGTTCACATTTTCCCACAAAGGGAGAAAGATTAGATGCATCTGGGTTGAAGTAAGTCAAAAGCTGTTTACCAATTCCCAGAAATACATTTTTACAGAGCAACTTGGTGGAAAAATGGTTACAGAGTACTGTCCAACGTTCAATTGTGGCCTTGGGACCTTTGTTGCATTTCTTGCCTCTTCGCTCCTACCATTTGAAAGAATGTTGGGATCAATAAAGTATCCATCCATCTCTCTCTCAATCTCTCTCTATCTCTCTCTCTCTATCCATCCATCCATCCATCCATCTATCTATCTATCTATCTATCTATCTATCTATCTATCTATCTATCTATCTATCTATCTCTCTCTCTCTATCTATCTATCTATCTATCTATCTATCTATCTATCTCTATCTGTCTATCAATCAATCTATCCATCTATCTATCTATCTATCTATCTATCTATCTATCTCTCTCTCTCTCTCTCTCTCTCTCTATCTATCTATCTATCTATCTATCTATCTATCTATCTCTATCTGTCTATCAATCAATCTATCCATCTATCTATCTATCTATCTATCCATCCATCTATCTATCTATCTATCTATCCATCTATCCATCTATCTATCTCTATCTGTCTATCAATCTATCTATCCATCTATCTATCTATCTATCTGTCTATCTATTACTTTATTTCACCAGTGTTTTAATTATTTGTCTACATTTAAAGACCTCCAAAACAACAACAAATGCAAATGGAAATAATGCAAACATAAATAATCAAAGACAAAGGACATTGACTGACATGACGTCACATTGGGGAAGTACAGTCAGTTAATACAAATACATTCAATTCAATGCAAGGCTTTATTGTCATCTGTACATTAGCCACAGTGTAGATATTTCAATGAGAAACTCCCAGGCTCCTCCAACAGTGCAACATGTAGGACAGAGAACAAATAAAACAGATACAATTATGCAATAAGTAAATACAAATACAATTGAAATAGTGCAAGAAGAGTCTATATACAAGTACATGGAATATGATATATTAGATAAATAATTAGCCAGATGCAAACAGATTTATGGATGTTCTTTCAATACATACTTAAAACGACAATAATTAACACTGTCCTGGTATATATGCCAGACACAGAAATCATAAATAAATACCGAAAACATGTCTCCTTTCCTGTTTGGTCCTTCCTCCTCCATCCTATCTAAACATCCATCTTTTTAAAGTTTCAAGTCACAACCCCTCACAATCTGAACCATTCTCCATTGTGCTCCGATACAAGCCAGTCTTTGTCCGTGTGACACTGTGACAAGGGGACCTGGATGTCAACACCAACATGGCGGCGGCGGATCATTATGTCTGGCCACAGGGACGGTCAAAGGGGAAAGGTCAGAGGTCAGGGAACAGTCGCCATTTAAGGAGCCTCCTCTGTCAACACGTCTGTATTTAGCAGGAAGAGACAAAGCGTTTCCCTTCAGTGCTCCCATCATTCTGCCATGTGCTGAATGTCGTGCATGCTAATTATATGGAGGGGAATTAATGGAAATGGAATGATGATGATGGAAAGGAAATACAGTACGTACTCCTGTAGGCACTGTTCCCTCTTATCCTTCATGTATATTTCACAGAAAGACAAACGTATATAATGAGTACAGTTTGCGACAAAACTAACTTCAGTCGAGGTTCACCTATTGGCTATTTGTTCTGGAGCATTTGACCGTATTACAACTGTCTTCAAAGAAATCTAAATGTTGTATTTTTCAATTCATTTAACCTGTTAAGCCTGTGTTTCAGGTCTCAGGCGCGAAAATGACATTCCCAGAACAAATGACAATATCTTCACTTCTAAAAGGGGTACATTAATAAAATGTGAAAACCACCCTTGAATGATGGGATGGTAGACTACAAGCTTTAAGAATCCAAACTATAACATATAATAAGTACCAGAGGTGGGACCAAGTCATTGTTTTGCAAGTCCAAGTCAAGTCTCAAGTCAGGATGGGCAAATTCAAGTCAAGTCCAAGTCCTAAACTTTGACAAAGCGAGTCTTAAACAAGTCATTATGTGCTTTTCACCAAATGTAATGACATCGATCAACAGAATAATACTTAATAACGAAACCACTCTTTATTAGTCACATTAATAATTTAATAATCCATTTTCTCTCTGCTGGTAAAGTAACGTGTTGTTTTCTATTTTAAGAGGGATCAGTAAGGTTAGGCTACCGTGACGGTTTGATTCAGAAGGAGTTTAATGGATAAGATCCCTGATGTTGAGGTGACCAGAATGTTTATTTCCACTGTGTACAACATGTTATAAGGGACCCACAATCTATCTTTATGCAAGGGATAATGTGCAGCCAGGCGGTCTCTATGGGGAAGAGAACACCTGCATCTAGATCCCTCTGCAGGTGGTACTTTCACTATATTTTGATGATAATACTTTTGTACTTGTAACATTTTGAATGCAGGACTTTTTATTCTAACCGAGTATTCCTACACTCTGGTACTTTTACTCAAGTACAAGATCTGAACTTCTCCCACCTCTGACAATAAATCCTGAGTGGTTACCTAAAAAAAAACCTGCTCTGAAGGTTATTTTCATTTTACAAATCCTGCACTCAGCTTTGCTTTCTCCAATATCATTGAAAAGCAGCCAGATGCTGCTTCCTTTTTCGTTTTTCGCTAATTTCTTGACTTTTCCCGACGCGTTTGCATTTAAATCCAGCTCCCCGTCGCTCTGTGCAGCTGGCCTGTACCACTACACCTGCTGTGCCCCCACCCTTCTTTCACATATGATCCTAGTGTGTCCTCGCATATGATTGGCCGCATGGTGGCCCAGCTAAATAAAGACCCGCCCCTGCCTGCAAGGATTCTCAGCAAGAGTAGGAGCGGCTGAAGATTCTGCTCTCCCCGACGGGAGTCTTCTCTTCTAACGGCATCTCGCGATCGGCGTGTTGGAGACCTCTGAATTAAATGATCAAGTCATCTCAAGTCCAAGGCAAGTCCCGAGTCATTGGTGTTCAAGTCCAAGTCGAGTCGCAAGTGTTTTGTGATTTTGTCAAGTCGACTCTCAAGTCATCAAATTGGTGACTGATTTTCAGGCAAGTTTCCATTATTCTGAACACTTTTAGGTCCAAGTTTTTACAAAACTAATTCCAATCAAGGTGTAACAAGATAATACATTGAACAGCAGCGAGTCATCTATCACCCTTTTTATTCATGTACTTTTTATTAATGTATTTTTTCTTTTAATGTTTCTTTTATTATCTTTTCTTTTTAACCTTCCCCCCGGTGTCATTTGCTCGGAAGCTTTTCACAATATAGGAACCGCTTTTGTAGAAATCTAAATGTTAGAATTTTCCATTCATTTCGAGATTTCTCGTTAAAGGTTAGGGTTAGCAGTATTTGAAAATATAATCTCCATTCAAGGTCCACTTACCAGAGGTGTGGACTCGAGTCACATGACTTGGACTTGAGTCAGACTCGAGTCACCAATTTGATGACTTGAGACTCGACTTGACAAAATCACAAAACACTTGCGACTCGACTTGGACTTGAACACCAATGACTCTGGACTTGACTTGGACTTGAGCCTTCTGACTTGAGGTGACTTGATACTTTAATTCAGAGGTCTCCAACACGCCGATCGCGAGATGCCGCTAGAAGAGCAGACTCCCGTCGGGGAGAGCAGAATCTTCAGCCGCTCCTACTCTTGCTGAGAATCCTTGCAGGCAGGGGCGGGTCTTTATTTAGCTGGGCCACCATGCGGCCAATCATATGCGAGGACACACTAGGATCATACCATTATGTGAAAGAAGGGTGGGGGGCACAGCAGGTGTAGTGGTACAGGCCAGCTGCACAGAGCGACGGGGAGACGGATTTAAATGCAAGCGCGTCGGAAAAAGTCAAGAAATTAGCGCAAACCGAAAAAATAAGCAGCGTCTGGCTGCTTTTTTTTTTCTTCTACATTTTTGGTAACCACTCAGGATTTACTGTCAGAGGTGGGAGAAGTTCAGATCTTGTACTTGAGTAAAAGTACCAGAGTGTAGGAATACTCGGTTACAATAAAAAGTCCTGCATTCAAAATGTTACAAGTAAAAGTACAAAAGTATTATCATAAAAATATAGTTAAAGTACCACCTGCAGAGGGATCTAGATGCAGGTGTTCTCTTCCCCATAGAGACCGCCTGGCTGCACATTATCCCTGCATAAAGATAGATTGTTGGTCCCTTACAACATGTTGTACACAGTGGAAATAAACATTCTGGTCACCTCAACATCAGGGATCTTATCCATTAAACTCCTTCTGAATCAAAACGTCACGGTAGCCTTACCTTACTGTTCCCTCTTAAAATAGAAAACACACGTTACTTTACCAGCAGAGAGAAAATGGATTATTAAATTATTAATGTGACTAATAAAGAGCGGTTTGATTATTAAGTATTATTCTGTTGATCGATGTCATTACATTTGGTGAAAAGCACATAGTGACTTGTTTAAGACTCGTTTTGTCAAAGTTTAGGACTTGGACTTGACTCGGACTTGAGCGCAAAGACTTGAGACTTGACTCGGACTTGCAAAACAATGACTTGGTCCCACCTCTGCCAATTACCCACCCTATTCTATAAGTTATTGACCATAAGGGTTAGGGTTAGACCATAAACAATATTTTCTTCTGTTTTCAGGGAAGTTTCCTTATGTTTATAAACCTTTTCAAGGTTCAAGTTGGCTCAACAGTTGAGTTTAACCATGGATTAACAAGTGGGCAACACAGCCAATGGCCTTGGGGCCCAACAACTCTAGGGGAAGGAAAAGTCTTTGGACCCAAATGATCAAAGTCCCAGAACCAAATAATACGGATTTAGGGTTGTATATTTATCCTAAACACGTTCCTAATCTAGCTTTGAACTGACCCCCAAAAAGGCACAGCCACACACTGTAAGATGTACCACAGCATTATTTTGTTATTTCAATCAAAATGAAGAGGATCCTGTATTTCTGACTGGAGTTTGACAATGAACTCAAGACTTCTTTTTAGTACCGCTTTAGGAATATTGTGTCTCATGTACCTATCAAAGCATTGAGCGCCTTTAAGTGATTTCATAAATCAGGCTCCCAGAGTACATGATTGAAATGTGTCTGACATGACTCTCTCCAGACTGAAGGCGAATGATAGTGGAGTGAGGACAGAGGCTGAGGGAGGCAGACAGAGAGAGGAGGGGGGGAGAGAAAGTGATAACCTTGTCTCTCGTTCATTGCTGTCTGCACAGTGATTTAATTTGGTCGCGCCGTCACACCTGAGCTAAAGCTCATCCATCACAGGTGCTGCAGGATCCCTCCATCGCTCCTTTTCTTCTTCCCTCCATCCATCCTGACATTCCTATATTTATCCGTCCTTCTCTACCGTTCGCCTCCTTCAAGGCTCTCACTGTCCCACTCTGTCTTAAATCTGCTTATCTCTCTCTTTCTGATTCTGTTCGGCCCCTGTCTCTCCATCTCTTTCTGCTGCTGGTGCAGTTAAAGAGGCCCTGTTCTGCTTTTTGGGGTTTCCCCTTCCGTCTAGATCAGGGGTGCCCAACCTTTTTTGAACCGAGAGCTACTTTTAAAGTTGCCAGTCTGCTGAGATCTACCAGTCCAAATAGAGAGCCGTAGTTACTGACAGCCTACTACCAGGTAAATACACACTTCTACTTGTATAAAACTGACCTTTGTACGATGAATACTTCATAAAATACTGCAGATCCTTTATCTTACCTCTTTCTAATCTACACACATACAAGTATTTAACTGAAGTTACACAACAGTGTTGTTGATACAGAGTTGGAGTTTATTCACACGTCACACTACAGTGGGTAATGTTTTCAAGAAACATTGAACAGTGCTGCCACATAGGAAAAAAAGAAAAGACTCTGAACCCTTTCTTTGCCATTATATAAAAATAGTGTTGCAACAAAAGTATAAATTAGGCTTACTAATAAGACAACTCAGATCTGAAGCTACACAGGAATCTGCTGCCAAGTGCAATAAAAAAGACAAAATTAATAGAATCAAACCCTTTTTTTGTTGCATTTTATTAGAGTATAACAAGAAATGCCTTTAAAATAGGATGCAAGCAACACTAGTTTCTTAACCTGAATTGATAATAGACTATAATCAATTTAAACAGAACAGATCTGAATGTTTGCATTCTTATACCATTTTGTACAATAATTATAATGAATAAGTTCAAACAAACTAAAACTTACAGCAGATTAATAACGGTATCTAACTTGAGTTTTTGTTATATCAAAAACCTGTTGAAATGCTACTGTTATTTTTACTGTCCCCCAAAAGCGCGTCAGCAGCCTCCAGGAAAGCTTCTTTCACAACTTCGCCGTCTCTGAAAGACTTCATGTGTTTCGCAAGAACGTGACTGACACGATAAGATGCTCTGGAGCAGCCTTGCTCTTGTTGTTGGGCCTGGTGAAAATGGACTGCTGTGCATTTAGCTGTCCTTTCAGGCCCCTCCCCTTTTGGGAGCGTCGGGCAGAATTAGGAGGGAATTCCGTCTAGTAGCGTTTGTGCACTGTTTTGAAATGCCGCTCCTAAATTACGCTTCTTCGATAAAGCCACGCTCGCATTGCAGATGAGAGACAGATGAGAGACAGATGAGAGACAGATGGACTTTGAATGGGAATAGATACAAGAATAATCATCCTCCCACTCGGAGTGAAAATGATATATTTTGGGCTTTTTTGCTTCTGCCATAATTGCGTTCTTGTGTGTGTGCGGACTGTCACTTCTGTTGACACGGACAACGTCAGCGAACTAGTGCACTGCCCACTGCCCACAAGCCACGCCCCGACACATGGGGTCACACCGGCCAATCACAAAGCTTTGATGCGTTCATGTGCATTATTCTGGCACAGGAAGATTATGATATAGGACATTAACGATAAAACAGAATATTGTTGTGCTATTTGTAGACACATCTCGATCGCGATCGACTGGTTGGGCACCCCTGTGTTGTGTTTTTGTGCAAATGGTCTGCGAAGGCTAACTAGGGCGGTTTTGGCGCAGTGGTTAGAGCGTTGATCATCAGATCAAGGGGCGTTGGTGAACCCCAGTTTGAAACCCCCCTCGGCCGCCACTGTGTCAGGCCGTTGTGTCCTTGGACTCGAAACCGCATTTGCTCCTGTGGGTAATGTCCACAGTAATGACATTTATATGTGTAATATCTTATGTAATTGTAAAGCACTTTGAGCACCTGTAAAAGAGCTCTAATTAAAAAATGTAATCCATTATTATTATTAACATCCCTGTCTTCCCTCCAGAGGCAGTTTCTCTCCCCCCCCCCCCTGCCTGAAACTACTCCATTTGACTCCTTTGTTCACTTCTGTAACATAATGACGTCACTATGTAACACTTGCTAGCGCTTGATTGTACGTGATAGGCTAAGGGAAGGGACATCTCTGAGCAGTTAACCAACCACAACAGAGCCGGCCAGCTCACCAATCAGAGCAGACTGGGCTCTGGTTTCAGACAGAGGGTGAAAAGAGGTGCTGCAGCACAGGCAGTATGAGAACAATGAAGAGCTTTTTGAACATTAAAGCATGGAGACATGTAGAGACGCTACATACTGATATACACCTGAACCTCAGCAGGAGAGGACTCTTTAAAGTAGAGACACTACATACTGATATACACCTGAACATCAGCAGGAGAGGACTCTTTAAAGTAGAGACACTACATACTGATATACACCTGAACATCATCAGGAGAGGACTCTTTAAAGTAGAGACACTACATCCTGATATACACCTGAACATCAGCAGGAGAGGACTCTTTAAAGTAGAGACACTACATACTGATATACACCTGAACATCAGCAGGAGAGGACTCTTTAAAGTAGAGACACTACATACTGATATACAACTGAACATCAGCAGGAGAGGACTCTTTAAAGTAGAGACACTACACACTGATATACACCTGAACATCAGCAGGAGAGGACTCTTTAAAGTAGAGACACTACATACTGATATACACCTGAACATCAGCAGGAGAGGACTCTTTAAAGTAGAGACACTACATACTGATATACACCTGAACATCAGCAGGAGAGGACTCTTTAAAGTAGAGACACTACATACTGATATACACCTGAACATCAGCAGGAGAGGACTCTTTAAAGTAGAGACACTACATACTGATATACACCTGAACATCAGCAGGAGAGGACTCTTTAAAGTAGAGACACTACATACTGATATACACCTGGACATCAGCAGGAGAGGACTCTAAAGTAGAGACACTACATACTGATATACACCTGAACATCAGCAGGAGAGGACTCTTTAAAGTAGAGACACTACATACTGATATACACCTGAACATCAGCAGGAGAGGACTCTTTAAAGTAGAGACACTACATACTGATATACACCTGAACATCAGCAGGAGAGGACTCTTTAAAGTAGAGACACTACATACTGATATACACCTGAACATCAGCAGGAGAGGACTCTTTAAAGTAGAGACACTACATACTGATATACACCTGAACATCAGCAGGAGAGGACTCTTTAAAGTAGAGACACTACATACTGATATACACCTGAACATCAGCGGGAGAGGACTCTTTAAAGTAGAGACAATACATACTGATATACACCTGAACATCCGCGGGAGAGGACTCTTTAAAGTAGAGACACTACATACTGATATACACCTGAACATCCGCGGGAGAGGACTCTTTAAAGTAGAGACACTACATACTGATATACACCTGAACATCAGCAGGAGAGGACTCTTTAAAGTAGAGACACTACATACTGATATCCACCTGAACATCAGCAGGAGAGGACTCTTTAAAGTAGAGACACTACATACTGATATACACCTGAACATCAGCAGGAGAGGACTCTTTAAAGTAGAGACACTACATACTGATATACACCTGAACATCAGCAGGAGAGGACTCTTTAAAGTAGAGACACTACATACTGATATACACCTGAACATCAGCATGAGAGGACTCTTTAAAGTAGAGACACGACATACTGATATACACCTGAACATCAGCAGGAGAGGACTCTTTAAAGTAGAGACACTACATACTGATATCCACCTGAACATCAGCAGGAGAGGACTCTTTAAAGTAGAGACACGACATACTGATATACACCTGAACATCAGCAGGAGAGGACTCTTTAAAGTAGAGACACTACATACTGATATACACCTGAACATCAGCAGGAGAGGACTCTTTAAAGTAGAGACACTACATACTGATATACACCTGAACATCAGCAGGAGAGGACTCTTTAAACTAGAGACACTACATACTGATATACACCTGAACATCAGCAGGAGAGGACTCTTTAAAGTAGAGACACTAAATCCAAATATGAACCTGAACAATTAGCATAATAGGACCCCTGGTGAACTAGAAATGTTATGCATAATATGCACGTGTTGGTACTAAACCCTAATTACACAAGATCAGTGCTAATTAAACAAAGTCAACCTTTTAAACTTCCCAAAAAAACGACATTTTCCGGCACGAAAATAGGAAGGAAGCTTTGATGTAATGCTTCCTATCGCTTCACTTGATTCGCAACCTTGGCAAAGCATGACGTTGATGAGCACATGTACATACACAGTAGATATTATATTCTTTCTCTGTCGCGGCTCCCGCACTGTGGAACGATCTGCCCCTGCACACCAGACAGGCCTCCACACTGTCTGCTTTTAAACCACCTATCCTCCTATATTTTAGATTGTTGCTTTTATTGCTTTTAAATTGTCTATTGTTTTTACTTGTTATGGTGTGTGAGCTGTGCTGTGTGATTTGTATGTTTTTGTTTGTTTATTTGACTGTACAGCACTTTGGTCTGGAGGTTTTAAAGTGCTTTATAAATAAATCTGTATTGTATTGTATTGTGTATAAGTATAGGCCAAGATAAATACAAAGAACCAAAGACTTCCTTTCCCTCAGAGCGTAGCCCCTCTGTGTCCTCGTGCTGTTTCTCAGCAGGTCTCCATGTTCTGTTCACACAGGTTCAGCTCCACGTCTCTTTGGTACAGTTCGCTGAGTTCCCAGCATGCCTCCTGGCTCAGCCTGGGCCAAACTAATCAACGCATCTAGCGGGGGACAGGGGGACAGAGGTACCCCCCCTACCCCCCCATCCTTCCACAGGAACCATGCACACCTGAGCTCAGCCAACTGGGCACACACTCAAGTGCACTCAAACAGATACACGGCTGTGCAATAAACACGCATGTGCAATATACCCCTTCTGCAATTCAGAATTAAAACATTTTTTACTTAGTGTGTTTTTTTTATTATTAATAACGTGTGCAAACGTAGTTATTTTAATTTTTTAATATGTAAATCAATTTTTTTGTACTTAATCTGCAATCTACTGGTGCAGTGACACATTAGAGCAGGTGAATGTTACGGATAAGATCTCCTTGATGGAGACACATGACGTACTGAATTCCCTTTCACAGTGAGTGGGAGTTGCCAATGAACGGTACCCACATGTACAGCTAAACATTTACGTGTGTTTGCTAACTGTAATCGGCTAGCTGTGTCATGCAGTGACCTTCTCCGTGTGACATCAGCCTCTCACTGGACCCGTTACCATGGCATTGGCCTGTGTGTGTGTGTGTGTGTGTGTGTGTGTGTGTGTGTGTGTGTGTGTGTGTGTGTGTGTGTGTGTGTGTGTGTGTGTGTGTGTGTGTGTGTGTGTGTGTGTGTGTGTGAGAAAGAGAGAGGTTATACGACATTGTCACCCACATTTATGTCTCTCCAGACAATATTGATAGAAACCTTTTTTTTTTTCATTACACGTCTGAAAACACATCATAACACTAAAAATACTTAATTTGGAAACAAATCGCCTGAAGGACAGAGTCATTGCCATGTTATGACACGTGTTGACCCTGACACATGCAGCCTAGTTATCGAACAGTACCACCAGACTGGGTCGCAGTTCACATGTGACTTTGCTGAGTGTGTGATTTTATGTTTACAGGGTCTGACTGGCAAGCACATAGTGAACTTCTCCAGGCGTAAACAGTACACATTATCCACAAGATAGTTAGTTAAAGAAAGTGTAGGCTTGTAAGAAACATATTTCTAGAAACAATGGATAATTAATGTAACGTTAATTATGACATTTAAAATTGGTTTAGCTGCTTTTACTCTCTATAAATGGCTGGCCCTGTTTGTATGTCTGAGATAATTGTAATTATTACTTTATCTCGTTTCATATGAATATTGAAGTGCCTTCTAATGTATTATTTGTAAGCTATATGCTAGATATAATAATATCATAA
>CM053252.1:5470603-5475603 GCA_028583405.1 Pogonophryne albipinna
TATGGAATGGTTTGGAGTAGGAGTTAAAACAAAGCACAAGCATCATTCAGTTTAAAAGGATGTACAGAAACAAACTATGAGAATGAAGAGAGGTGATTGAAGATGAGAAATGATTGTATAAATGGAAATGTAAGTAGGAATAACTTGCATAATGATTTAAAGGACAATCATTGATCAAGTAAGGGGTGAGAATTAATAAGCATTTGCTTCCTCCTGCTCCCTTTCAGACACATGATTTATTATTATTATTAATATGAAGACTTTTTTTGTTTTTTTTGTTGAATATACAAATATTATCATGAATGTGGATAAATACTGTATTATAACAATACGGTATTCTGTTTTTTCACATTTGTTATTTGTTATTTTTTAATCTGTTCGAAATAAAGACTGAAATGAAATGAAAATGAATGATAGATTGATAGATAGATGAATAGACAGATAGATAGATGTTTATGTTTATTAAGGATCCCATTAGCTTTTGCTCTTGACAAAAGCTACTCTTCCTGGGGTCCGACACTTAAAACAATACAACAATAATACAACAATATTCAAGACATAATTCCTGACATCATTAACAACATCACCAATATCATCAACAATTTCCAACATCATCAACAATCTCATCCACTTTCAATATCAATCTCAGCCAAGGATGAGTGCACAAGACACCCACCAGTACAAAGCATGAGATAACATTAAATTAGGGTTCACGGCTCACAAGGGTACATGGTCATTAGTAGATGGCCCTTCAATCTCTTCTTGAAAGAGGCTCTGGACTCTATTTCAACAAGGTAGTTTGACAATGAGTTCCATTCCTTTATAGCTCTATAAGACACAGAAGATGTCAGAGGATTTGTCCTGGGTTTAGGTGCCAGTAGATGGCCTGATGTAGCTTGTCTAGTCTTATGGTCATGCTCGTCTCTTGTGTAAACTATTTGATCATAAAATACAGTGGTCTTTTGCTAAATTGGACATTTTTTAGAAAAGTGATAACACGAGATTGCAGACGTTTCTCAACCGGAAGCCATGATAGGCTTCTATGCATAACTCCAATATGAGTGCGCTTCGAACAGTGGAGAGCTAGTCTGACAGCCTTGTTTTGAGCTATTTGTAATTTCTGTATGTGTTTTTGCTGCTGATGACCATATGACCGGACAGTACTCAAGATGTGACAAAACCAGAGACTGAATGACTTGTTTCAAAGTGGTTGGTGTTACATACTTTGTACATTTTCTCGTCACAGCTATGCTCCTTCCCATTTTAGTTACGATACTGTCAATTTGCTTTGTCCACCGTAAACCAGAATCAAGAACAATGCCAAGCAACTTAGTCTCGTTTACCTGTTCCACTGGCTGACCAGCCGGTGTCAGGCTTCATTGAGGATTGCTGCTTAACATATGTCTGGATCCGAACATCATTGCTTTTGTTTTTGCAATGTTGAGTACCAGTTTGTTATTGTTGACCCAGTCTGCTATGGCTTTAATCTATATTTTAAGTAGATAGTTTAACTCACTGCATGTTTATGCTGTACTGTACATTGTGGAATCATCAGCATACATTATTACACTGGACTTATTTAATACGTAAGGAAGGTCATTTGTGAATATAGAATACAGCAAAGGCCCAAGTGAACTCCCCTGTGGGACCCCACACTGCAACACCTTACTTTCAGAAAAGCTCTCATTGAAAAACACTCGCTGCCTTCTCCTAGTCAGGTAGCTCTCCATCCAACACATAGCAACAGAACCAAAGCCATAGCATTTGTGTTTGTTCAGCAGCAGACTATGGTCGATTACATCGAAAGCTGCGCTAAAGTCTAACATGACAGAGAGATAGATAGATAGATAGATAGATACACTGAACAAAAATATAAACGCAACACTTTTGTTTTTGCTCCCATTTTTCATGAGATGAACTCAAAGATCTAAAACATTTTCTATATACACAAAATAACCATTTCTCTCAAATATTGTTCACAAATCTGAAAAAATGTGTGATAGTGAGCACTTCTCCTTTGCCGAGATAATCCATCCCACCTCACAGGTGTGGCATATCAAGATGCTGATTAGACAGCATGATTATTGCACAGGTGTGCCTTAGGCTGGCCACAATAAAAGGCCACTCTGAAACGTGCAGTTTTGCTTTATTGGGGGGGTCTGGGGGGGTCCGAACACCAGGCAGTATCTGGTGTGAGGGGTAGGGGTAGGGTTAGGGGTAGGGGTAGGGTTAGGGTAATGTTGTGAATTGAGTGGCCCATGGTGGTGGTGGGGTTATGGTATGGGCAGGCGTATGTTATGGACGACGAACACAGGCCACTCGATTCACAACATTACCCATACCCCTAACCCTATCCCTAACCCTACCCCTAACCCTAACCCTACCCCTAACCCTACCCCTCACACCAGATACTGCCTGGTTTTCGGACCCCCCCAGACCCCCCCAATAAAGCAAAAATGCACGTTTCAGAGTGGCCTTTTATTGTGGCAGCCTAAGGCACACCTGTGCAATAGTCCTGCTGTCAGGCTTCCGGTAACTGCTAGAATCCACTTCAAGACAATGGTACTTGCGTACCATGCTGCGAATGGATCTGGCCCTTCCTACATCCAGGACATGGTTAAACCGTACACCCCAGCACGTGCACTCCGCTCTGCATCAACCAAACGACTCGCTGCACCCTCGCTGCGAAGTGGACCCAAGTTCCCATCAGCAAAAACACGTGGGTTTGCTATCCTGGCTCCAAAATGGTGGAATGAGCTCCCCATTGACATCAGGACAGCAGATAGCTTACACACCTTCCGGCGCAGACTGAAAACTCATCTCTTTCGACTCCACTTCGAGCAATAGAACTATTAACAAAGCACTTATATACTAATAAAGGACTGGCTTACCTAAAGCCAGTTGAGTAGCACTTGAAATGTTTTAGCTCTATGAAGCCTGATGTACTTTATGATTCTGTTTTCTTCAAGTTTCTATTTTGTTGGTCGAACGCACTTATTGTAAGTCGCTCTGGATAAAAGCGTCAGCTAAATGCAATGTCATGTAATGTAATGTCTAATCAGCATCTTGATATGCCACACCTGTGAGGTGGGATGGATTATCTCGGCAAAGGAGAAGTGCTCACTATCACAGATTTTTTCAGATTTGTGAACAATATTTGAGAGAAATGGTTATTTTGTGTATATAGAAAATGTTTTAGATCTTTGAGTTCATCTCATGAGAAATGGGAGCAAAAACAAAAGTGTTGCGTTTATATTTTTGTTCAGTGTAGATTTATTGATCCCAATTTGGGAAATTCTTTCGTCACAGAAGCAGAAGTGTGTTCATACTTTATAATACAAAAGTTACAATTCTTAAAAAAGTGGAAAAGAGAATTAACAATTAAAAAGAAAATGAAAAAAAGAAAAATATTATATCAAATATAATAAACAATATAAACAAAACAATATACAATATTCTGGATAATTTAAATAAAAACAGGATCCAACATTTATAAGAAAGGAGCAACTTCCACAAATGGTTTATTTTAAGATGTGTTGTTACCCTAATCTAATCTAAACATGATATTTTCAGATTGCCCTGATTGCCTGTAGGAGCAAATAAGAGATGACAGAGAGTGAAACAGAGATGATCACACCGCTGCCGTGTCAGAGGAGGAATACAGGAGGTGAAAGGTTGGAGACCCTGGGAAGATGAGAGTGAGACACGGAGGGATGAAGGTCAGGGGAAGAGAGAGAGAGTGGGGGGTCGGGAGAAAAGAAAGAGCAGATCAAGGACATTCAGCAATAAGCAGATATAAAACCCCAAAGTTCCCGACAGAGGAAGTCTCTCTCCCACACACTCCCACCCTGCCTGAAACACCTCCACTGGACTCCTTTGTTTACTTCTGTAACACAGTGACATTACTATGTAACACTTCTATAGAGAACCGCAGTGACGCGTCCTAAAACCCGGATGTAAACTCCTTCCGGTTCCTTCGTCAAAAACGCAATGCAATTTCTCCATAGGATTTTGGAAAATAGCTGGAAATCAGGTCTGTGGTTGAAACACATTGAAGAGACGGATCACGTTTTGTTCAGCTGGATAATCTCCACATGTCTACCCTACTTTTATCATTTTCTAATCATAAATCTAGTCGCCAGAAGCAAAATGCTAACGTTATGCTATAAAGGAACGACAGCAGGGTCGCTGCTTCAACGTCACGCCAACTTAAGGTCGATATTCAAACATACAGATTCTAAATGGTACAAGTTGAAGCGTTTGTTTGAACACTTTGCAGGAGGCAGGGACTTGCTTTCAAGCAGAACAGAAACAAACTTAGCGGAGTGTTTACGTGTTCGGTGTAATGACGTACAACGGCCTCCACGACTTCTGTAGTCCTATTCAGCCACTTGGTAACAACCATCGTTTTTCAGACACGTCAACTCTTCAGAAATCACCAGTGGGGTCACTGCTGATGGATTTAATGTCGTAGAACAAAACGTGATCCGTCTCTTAAATGTGTCTCAACCACAGACCTTATTTGGAGCTATTTTCCAAAATCCTATGGAGAAATTGCATTGCTTTTTGTCGAAGGAACCGGACCTGGTAAAAATGCTAACTTACTTCCGGGTTTTAGGACGCGCCGCTGTGGTTCTCTATTGGCTAGCGCTCTAACACAATAGGCGCTTTCACACCGGAGTACTTTTACCCGTACTTTTCCCATTTAGTTCCGTTAGTGCCTGGAATTTTGCGTTCACACCAAAAAGAGAACTTAGTTCAGAGAACTTTTACCCCCATTTTTAGTGCCTGCTAGAGACGTGGGACTTTCCAGGGGAGAAAAAACTACCAATTTCTGATTGGCTGGGCGACTTGCAAACCACGACCAGTAAAACTTTTTTATGCCGCCATTGTATTTGCTGGCATTAGCATTATTAGCATTATTAGCATTAGCCCCGCGCACCAACGGAGAGAGACTAACTTATGGCAACACAAAAGAAAACATGGGAGCGGTGGAGATG
>CM053252.1:5480603-5592079 GCA_028583405.1 Pogonophryne albipinna
GTGTGTGTGTGTGTGTGTGTGTGTGTGTGTGTGTGTGTGTGTGTGTGTGTGTGTGTGTGTGTTTGAGACCCACAATCCAAAAGAGACGACGAGGTGGAACGTGAGACTCCAATGCTAGGTTTCACTTAATCATCTCCTGATGCTAGTGTAAACACTGCATCTGATTTGAGCTAATTGGGTTTGTAGTCAGGGTAAATAGAGTAAAAGGAAACCTCTCGCTCATTCGGCAGATCTTTCCAACCAACTCACAGCTCCTCTGTTCACTCATTCGTTTATTTAACCAGAAAGACAAAATGTTGAAACTTGTGCCAGGTATTTTCCCCCTCCTATATATTCCTCTGATCCGATGTTATAAAAAGGATTTCTGTCTCCTCAAAGTCATATGTCATTTCCATAATATTGTTTGGTTTGACCAGAAGTTTTTCCTGCGTTGGGTAATTCGATTTTTCTTGAAAATAAGTCCGCTGGAATAGGTTATGGAGAAATGCATGGTATATATAATTTAAAGAACCTCTTCATCAATTACCTGGCTTTGGTTTTGGAGATATATCACATCTGCAGTTATGGATCCCCCCCCCCTCCTCTCTCCCTCTTTTGGCATTCACGGCGCAGTCTCGAAAACGTTTTCCGTCCAACATCTTGTCACTCACATCTCCCCTCGCTTCCTCTCTCATCATACTCGGTAATGTAGTCACACTGATTGCATTCTTCCACTAATCTAATTCTTCCCTCTTTCAGCCCCCCAGGGACTTGGAGTGGATTCACGTCACATACATTTCAATGCCCCCCCCCCTTTTCTCTTTTCCTCATGACAGCACATACTAACTTTAGATTGAAAAGACCCATAAGCCTCGCCTGCCTTAACCACTCCGATCACATTACCGCCTTCACAAAAACAAAGCTAACTGCTTCGATCTCATTATACATCCACAAGAACCAGTGGACTTCAGTGATCCACATCAAAGAGGATCGCACCCGGCAATTAAGATAACATTTATTCCCTTTATCGTTTATTTCACCAAAGCACATTAGCACGGGCTTCAAAAGCAGTGGCTATCGCTTCATGACGCTAATTTGTTCTAGATTATCTGTCCTTTTCCCCCGGAAGATCCATAAAGCAACCCCTGCAAACCTTCACAGAAATATCTTTGATCAGGGACTCCAAATCCCATGGTGCATTGCTAATCCGTGCGTTAGAGTGATCAATGGCCGCCCAGGTCGTCGGGGTCAAAAGGTCGCTGACTGGACTCGTTAGGGGTCAGTGTTTCTTTGAGCTGAAGAGACAGGCGAGACAAAACAAGCCTTTCTCTCAGCCTCTAAACAAAACAAAAAAAAGGAAAATCAAACGGCGTCTCCAAGACATAACAAATCAATCTTTCTCCTTCTGGCGAGAGATCAGGATTGATTATCCGGATACACGCAAGCCTTCACGTTATTCTGAGTCTGAAATGGAAGGATAAACAGAACGTGAAATTCAATAGTAAGGAAAGATAATTGGGAAAAGAGCAGGTTTTTCGTCAAAGAGTTGGAGATTATTTCATGTCTTTGCTTGAGTTGACTCTCTCTTTTGAAAACAGTAAACATCCACAAACCCAAAATCCTGGAACGACTTGAGGAAAAGCCCGTTCCAAACCAAGCCCTCTGTTTCTCTATTTATTTTATGTGAAGCTGATGGCAGTGTCAGAAGCACCCAAACAGAGCGAAGTAAACACAGACACATTGATCCCACAGAGCTCCGTGTTTCTGCCACTGTCTCCTTCCCGAATGATTGAAAGTAAATAAATCACAAACAATGATCTTCCCACACGGCAGCAGGAGGAGTGATGGTGTTTGTGACGGACGGCGACCCAGCAGATTGTTAATACGCAGAGGCAGAGGGAGAAAGTGTCGTCACGTTATCAGCATTTTTGTTGCAATTATTTGAATCAATCTCTTCCCTTTTCTTGCATTGAGGAAGAGCAAAAGAAGCTTTGATAACTAGACCTGAGATTGCACAGTAGGTGGAGAAGCAGAGGAAGAAGACTTGTCGCTTACTTTATCCGGGTTTAGGAAGACACGTGTTTATTAAGCAAGTTGTCCAAAATGTGCCAAACAAAGACGTGCACAAAGTACTCAGATCTTGTACTTAAGTAGAAGTAGTAATACCACAGTTAAGAAATACTCTGTTACAAGGGAATGTTTTGCATTCATCTTACTTAAATAAAAAAGTATTGGCACCAAAATATACTTAATGTACCAAAACTGCATGTATGCAGAATGGCTGTTTCCTGATATTCATTAAATACGTCATATGACCTTTTATACTATCATAATCCAAAAGGAAGAAATCACTTTTAGTAGATTTAATGGATGGCAAGGAGTTGAGACAACCCCAACATCACAAACAAATCCTCTCTACAGAATTGACCTAAACGTACCTAACATAACAATTAAAATAACATCCAGGCTTCTCGCCTAACTCCTGACAAAAACAGGAGAAAACGGGATTCAAACGAAAAAGGTTTCTCATTACATTTAGCTGACGCTTTTATCCACAGCGACTTACAATAAGTGCGTTCGACCAACAAGATACAAACTAGAAGAAAACAGAATCAGGTTTCATAGAGCCAAACATTTCAAGTGCTACTCAACTGGCTTTAGATAAGCCAGTCCTTTATTAGTATATAAGTGCTTTGTTAATAGTTCTATCGCTCGAAGTGGAGTCGAAAGAGATGAGTTTTCAGTCTGCGCCGGAAGATGTGTAAGCTATCTGCTGTCCTGATGTCAATGGGGAGCTCATTCCACCATTTTGGAGCCAGGATAGCAAACCCACGTGTTTTTGCTGATGGGAACTTGGGTCCCCCTCGCAGCGAGGGTGCAGCGAGCCGTTTGGTTGATGCAGAGCAGAGTGCACGTGCTGGGGTGTACGGTTTAACCATGTCCTGGATGTAGGAAGGGCCAGATCCATTCGCAGCATGGTACGCAAGTACCATTGTCTTGAAGTGGATTCTAGCAGTTACCGGAGGCCAGTGGAGGGAGCGGAGGAGCGGAGTGGTGTGGGAGAATTTAGGAAGGTTGAAGACCAGACGAGCAGCTGCATTCTGGAT
The DNA here is from genome assembly GCA_028583405.1 of Pogonophryne albipinna. NCBI lineage: Eukaryota > Metazoa > Chordata > Actinopteri > Perciformes > Artedidraconidae > Pogonophryne > Pogonophryne albipinna. Next base: position 5,483,690 of record CM053252.1, read on the forward strand.
GAGCTGCAGAGGTCGGATGGCACATGCAGGTAGACCAGCCAGGAGGGAGTTGCAGTAGTCTAGGCGTGAGGTGACGAGAGCCTGGACCAGAACCTGCGTGGCTTTCTGGGTCAGCTGGGGACGCATCCTCCTGATGTTGTAAAGAGTGTATCTGCAGCAGCGGGTTCTCACTCATTACATTAAACTAAAAGCACGTCACCTAAAACAACTTAGATTAGATTATTTACAAAGGTACCTACTTAATAAATCAACTATAGTAAAAGTACATCAACATAGTACTTAAGTAGCAATGTACCGATACAGTAGCATTTGCAATGGTTTGGCTTATTGATACTCATGGTTAAATGCACTTTTGTTCGTAACTTCAACTTATTGTCATCCAAATAATGTAAGAGTACTTGAGTAAGTGTACTTTCAGGTTTCACTTTTTTATCCCTTTGATTTCCTATTGTGCTTACTTGCTTCCCTATATTGGTGTACCTTATATCAGTGTCTGCAAATGTGTTGTTTTTGGTGTTTAAATGCACTTTTTGTTACTGTAGCAAGTTTGGGTGAAGGGTAAATAATGTGAATGTACTTTCAGTTTTCACTTGTTCATCCCTTTGTGTTCCTGCTTGTGCTTACTTGCTTCCCGATATTAGTGTACCTTATATCAGTGTCTCCAAATGCTCTCATTGTTGGGTGTGTGCCCGCCCGATGCCACAGGTATCTGCTCAGTGGAGTGTGAGCCGCTACACCTGTCCTCCCCTCAGGGGGCGCTGTCCTCGGCCAGCTGGCAGCGCGGGACAGAGGAGCGGACAGATTGGAGAAGCTGTGGGACATCGGGACGAGCAGAAGACGTGGCTGAAGGTGAAGGAGAAAATAAAGGGGAATAGGAAAAGTACAGAAAGAAGAACGAAAGGTACGAGCAAGGTGGATGGAGATTTTCCAACAAGCGTACGCATGAAGGAGGGCAGATGAAGGGCGAATACGGTTGTTCTATTATAATAAAGTACTGCTGGGACTCATCTTCTGGCATAAGCTTGATCCAACCTCTACTATACAGTACTACACACCAATATGACGATAAATACATTTTTGTGGGATAAAATGTAATATGAGTTCAGTTTGTGTTCGGGCGGCAGACCCTATCCGTTTTTAAGAGTGCGCTTAAGACCTTCCTTTTTGATAAACCTTATAGTTAGGACTGATTAGATTCAGCCCCTAGTTTTGCTGATATAGGCTTAGTTTGTCGGGGGACATCTTACTTCTTCCTTCTCTCTGTCTATACCTGTGTACTCTCATGTTCCCATTAACCCAGCTTCCCCACATTTCTTTCTTTTTGGTGTCTATATACGCTGGGATCCGGAGTCATGGATGATCCTGCGGTCCTGTGTCCTGCATCGCGAGCCCTGGATCTTGAGTCGTGGCTGTGGTCCTGGATCATAGGTCCTGGATGGATATCCTCGTGGATTCATCTTCCTATTATACACACATGCATTTCCAAACATTTGGACTACCTATGTTGCAAATGTATTATCTTTTCAATTTACACACGGCATCTATTGCACGTCTGTCCGTCCTGGGAGAGGGATCCCTCCTCTGTTGCTCTCCCTGAGGTTTCTCCCATTTTTCCCTTTAAAACTGTGGGTTTTCTTCGGAAGTTTTTCCTTGTACGATGTGAGGGTCTAAGGACAGAGGGTGTCGTATTGTCATACTGATATTTTGTACAAACTGTGAAGTCCACTGAGACAAATGTAACATTTGTGATATTGGGCTATATAAATAAACATTGATTGATTGATTGATTGATAACATAACATTTACAACAAATAGTAGCCAACACATTGTAAGACATGGCAAGAAGGTATGTGATGCCAAGAAAAGCTTAAGATAATTAAAGATTGAAATACAAAAGAAACCCACAACATACAAAAATGGCACTAAAATTCAGCAACTTGTAATGGTGTCATGGTATATGATGACAGCTGTAACGTTTCCATCATTACATAGTATTATAAACTAATATTAGTAATATTAATATTAGGTTTGTTGTTTAAATCCAGAGTGAAGATTCATATTGGACTGTCAATTCAAGGACTTACTGTAAAACAAGTATTCTTTTGAAGGTTGGTGCACTTCCCGTACGACATGCAATCACATATTTGAGTGTCGTCACTTTACTTCAACATAAACATCAGGCCTCTATTTTGAATATCATCATAATCTGTCTTTACTTGACTGTCGTATCTAAAATATTTGTCTCTATCTATGTCGTTATTTATCTGATTTTACCGTGTGTATCTTCATCCCTCACACTGCCTGTCTCCTGGGTCTAGTTAGGGTGTGTGTGTGTGTGTGTGTGTGTGTGTGTGTGTGTGTGTGTGTGTGTGTGTGTGTGTTTCTCTGTGTGTCAGCTTCCCTCTGTCCTGCCTCCAGGCTGGAGTGTCAGAAGGAGAAGTGAGATGTCTCTCTCCGTCCATATGCAGTTGTTAGCTAAAATACTGCTTCGCTGCTGCAAACAGCCCGGGGGGTTCAGGCAACACACACACACACACACTTGTGCATATAGTGATGACTACACAATATACTACACAGACAGTATGCTTTATACAGTACACGGGATATACTATACACACACCTCGGCAACACGGACAGCTTATATCTCATTAGGTCGCATTTCATTCAGCGGTCATACAGTGTATAGTGGGACACACACACACACACACACACACACACACACACACACACACACACACACATGAGTATAATTTGAATAATGTACTCAACCTCCCTCTCTCTCACACACACACACACACACACACACACACACACACACACACACACACACACACACACACACACACACACACACACACACACACACACACACACACACGCACACTTTGATCCAGCTTCCAATCTTTTTTCTTATCTCTCTCATTCTTTTTTTCCTGCCCATGTCAGACACACACACACACACACACACACACACACACACACACACACACACACACACACACACACACACACACACACAAACACACACACACACACACACACACACACACACACTCACACACACACACACACACACACACACACACACACCCCCACACACACACACACACACACACACACACACACACACAAACACACACACACACACACGCACACTTTGATCCAGCTTCCAATCTTTTTTCTTATCTCTCTCATTCTTTTTTTCCTGCCCATGTCAGACACACACACACACACACACACACAAAACAAAAACAAACAACGCACACACAGCACTGTCCATAGGCCTACTCCACTGGGAATATAGCACAAGAGAGATTGAAAGGTAAGACAGTCAACATAGTGAGGGCTGAAAGCGATAGTGGGTCAAATATATACTTACGGTAGGCTGAGAGGTAGTGAAAGAGGAGAAGAGAGGTGAAAAAAGAACACTTAGAAAAAATAGAGACACTAAATGTGGTGAAAATGTTGTGGCATTCGAGGTAAAGAGGGCCAAAGGGAACCAGCTGCATAATGAAAGTCCAAGAAGTAGAGGAGTGGGGGATAGACCAAGTGCCAAGTACCTCCGAAATCAACTGCCAGGCATAGAAAGAGCCAGAGACACTTTACACACACACAATTTGAAATTGAGCCCATTTCAGCTCTTCATTTGAACCAGCGGCTACACCCAATGTTCCCAAACACTTTTGATTTGGCTCCCGCTCCCCTCCCCAGAAACGAAAAGCATGAAATTGACCAAGTCAAAGCTGCAGCCTGAGCAGAGCTGATGTTCTGCCTTCGTACCGCAGGCAGTATGTGATTCTGCTGTTGTGATCTGGGACAGAGTTTGTGTTCCCCCCCCTTGAAATGTTTTATGAGGCTTTTGTTATGTTTGGGATCATGCTTTTTGAGATGTATGGTTAAACCAAAGTACGTTCATTTGGGTTCAAATATGACGTTTTTGAAGGAATATGCTAATAAAAGTGCCAAAACACCCCATGAAAAAACCCTTAAATTAACTAAGGGTGCGTTCACACCTGCCTTGTATAGTCCGGTTGAATCGAACCCTGGTGCGTTTAGCCGCTTGGTGCGGTTCGTTTGGGTCGGAGTGAACGCAGTCCGAGACATAGGAACATAGGAAGCGTAGTATTTACGTGTCACAAGAACGCGGGTGTCTTCAAAATCTTTAGCGAAAGAGTCTTTGAAGACATCCGCGGTTGTTTAGTTAAAGAGTGAAGCAGAATGAAGTGTTGAACAGTGTCGTGTAAGGTAAAAGTTCTCCGTCAGCTACATAAAAGTAAGAACACTTGTCGTCGGTGAAACGCCCTCCTTACTGCAGAATGTCTCTCATTATATGTGTTATAATATTTTTTAACGGACGTTGTCTGATTATATAATCATATGCGCGGGCCGCTAGTGTCTGTTGATCTCCAGATTAACAGCAGCATGAGAATAACCTGCCGAAAGTGCCGATGCTCCATGGCGGAGGCTCCGGTAGAAATTGCCGCGATTTGCGTTTTTACCCCCTTAATGTCTGACCAATGGTTGAAGAGCATTTCCGTGCACATGACTTGTGTTTAAAGTTTATAGTCCGTTTGAGTTTTGCCCGTCTGAACGCAAACCGAACCTTCTAAACAACCGCGGATGTCTTCAAAGACTCTTTCGCTAAAGATTTTGAAGATATCCACGTTCTTGTGACACGTAAATACTACGCTTCCTATGTTTTGTGCGGACTGCGTTCACACCAGCGATGAACCGCTCCAGTGTTCGCAAGCAAGCGCTCCGAGACCACCTATTTTAGCGGACCAGAGTCCGGTTGTTTAGTTCACTTCAGAGGTCTCGGATTGTGTTCACACCGACCCAAATGAACCGCACCAAGCGGCTAAACGCACCAGGGTTCGATTCAACCGGACTATACAAGGCAGGTGTGAACGCACCCTAAATCCTCATACCGTGCCGTTGTTAGTGTGTCATAGCCTTCCACATAACCTTTGATCTGGCATCTGGTTAAATTCGATTTTTAGACAAACATCTGATCACAAGATCCACTTGTGTTTCTACAGTTTTTAGCCACATCTTGACTCCTTTATTCGGAAAATAGAGTGTCATCCTGAAAGGTCATGCTGAAATGTGTCTTTAGGTTGACTTACAAAATCTGTCCAGGGACTACAGATGAAAAATAGCCTCTTGGCTAACTCTGGCACATTTACAGAAATGTTAATTAATGTGCACTGTCGCTGTTAAATAAATGAATACAAAAAAAATCCAGTGCCATATTGGATTCAGACGCTTCCCTTAGTTCACTGCTAACGTTTCTGCAATGTGTTTACTTCAAACAGGTTGTTGTTTTAATGGTGAATGTGACAATTGTCCCTGCGCTAGCTAGCACTGATTGTTCGTGGTTCGAAAATCATTACAGACTGCCAATAAAATGTTGACTGTACTGGTGACTTTTAAAACCAGTATAGTGTTGTGTTCATGAAATAATGGAGAGAAAACACTCGTAGGCATTTTTTTGTAAAGTGCTGTGTTTACAGGAGCTACTGCAACTTCTGTAATCTACCCAAGATGGCAACTGTTCAGTGTTCCTCACTTCAATGTTAGACAGTAAAGAGTGCGCCATCTGGGTATTTATATTACCCAGCATATTGCCATACTTTGCATTGGGATGCACTCAAGATATCAAATGAAAGTAAACAAGTATGTGAATATAGACACAGCTAAGACAGGAGTTACAAAATCACAAAATGTTTGAGCAATTTTATCAGATCGATTAAATTTAACTCATAACTCAACGATTACCTCAACAATGAAGCTTCAAGCTGTACTTTGTTAAAGTCAGAGATAAAGAAACAGTGAAAAAAACGTCAATGATAATCACTGTAGCCTATGCTTTGTCTCTGCCTGTGTACAGTATGTGCCGTCTTTTATCCACTTCAGCTTCTCACTGTGAGCATCTGTGTGTGGATGTATTACACCTGTGTTGTCACATGTGATATTTAACTCTTTAACACCCCGGTTCTGTGCATCACTGTCTTCTCACCCTCGCAGATTCTCATGTGGTAATGTTTGGACGCGATGAAAGGCAACTCAAAACAGATTTATCTGTGGCGCGGCGGGGACGCAGTCTGTGAAATGTGGCAGTGGTTTCGGACCCACAGGAAGCTGGATGGATGAGAACCAAAACCAGACGCCAATACGAGAGAAACCGGGGAGGGATTGTGCTCTCTGAGGTATGCACGTTTTAAAAAACATCAGCTCTGTTTTGCCTTTGTTGCATTAAGACCTGCTGCTTTGGCACGACACACACACACACATGCACACGCACACGCACAAACACACACACGCACACGCACACACGCACGCACACGCACACACACACACACACACACACACACACACACACACACTCTCACTCTGCCTGGTGTATGTGCAATGCGTATGGTTTGCATTGGTTCTGCTGCTGGCTTTTGTAAACACAGCTAACTGCTTGTGTATGTCTGAGTCCTGCACGTTCTCAAACTCCTGAATGAAAGGCCTCTATCTCCCTCTCTCTCTCCCTCTCTCTCTCCCTGTCAGAAGTAGGAAGTAGTGGAGTACAAATACTTCGTTACTGTACTTAAGTAAATTTTTCTGGTATCAATACTTTACTCCACTACTTATTTTTCTGAAGACTTTTTACTTTCTACTTCTCACATGTTGAACACAAATACCTGTACTTTCTACTTCTTACATGTTGAACTCAAATACCTGTACTTTCTACTTCTCACATGTTGAACTCAAATACCTGTACTTTCTACTTCTTACATGTTGAACACAAATACCTGTACTTTCTACTTCTTACATGTTGAACCCAAATACCTGTACTTTCTACTTCTCACATGTTGAACCCAAATACCTGTACTTTCTACTTCTCACATGTTGAACCCAAATACCTGTACTTTCTACTTCTTACATGTTGAACCCAAATACCTGTACTTTCTACTTCTTACATGTTGAACCCAAATACCTGTACTTTCTACTTCTCACATGTTGAACTCAAATACCTGTACTTTCTACTTCTCACATGTTGAACCCAAATACCTGTACTTTCTACTTCTTACATGTTGAACCCAAATACCTGTACTTTCTACTTCTCACATGTTGAACCCAAATACCTGTACTTTCTACTTCTTACATGTTGAACCCAAATACCTGTACTTTCTACTTCTTACATGTTGAACCCAAATACCTGTACTTTCTACTTCTCACATGTTGAACCCAAATACCTGTACTTTCTACTTCTCACATGTTGAACCCAAATACCTGTACTTTCTACTTCTTACATGTTGAACCCAAATACCTGTACTTTCTACTTCTTACATGTTGAACCCAAATACCTGTACTTCCTACTTCTTACATGTTGAACCCAAATACCTGTACTTTCTACTTCTCACATGTTGAACCCAAATACCTGTACTTTCTACTTCTTACATGTTGAACCCAAATACCTGTACTTTCTACTTCTTACATGTTGAACCCAAATACCTGTACTTTCTACTTCTCACATGTTGAACCCAAATACCTGTACTTTCTACTTCTCACATGTTGAACCCAAATACCTGTACTTTCTACTTCTTACATGTTGAACCCAAATACCTGTACTTTCTACTTCTTACATGTTGAACCCAAATACCTGTACTTCCTACTTCTTACCTGTTGAACCCAAATACCTGTACTTTCTACTTCTTACATGTTGAACCCAAATACCTGTACTTTCTACTTCTCACATGTTGAACCCAAATACCTGTACTTTCTACTTCTTACATGTTGAACCCAAATACCTGTACTTTCTACTTCTCACATGTTGAACCCAAATACCTGTACTTTCTACTTCTTACATGTTGAACCCAAATACCTGTACTTTCTACTTCTTACATGTTGAACCCAAATACCTGTACTTTCTACTTCTTACATGTTGAACCCAAATACCTGTACTTTCTACTTCTCACATGTTGAACCCAAATACCTGTACTTTCTACTTCTTACATGTTGAACCCAAATACCTGTACTTTCTACTTCTCTCATTTTCCAAACAGCTGGTTCCTTTAGTCTGAATGTGTGTTTTGTGGCGTGATCATTATTCTTTAGAGTCATTGCGTGCCTATTGATTTGAACACGATCCGTGTATCCATCATTTCCTGGTCTTCTCTAAAGAAGAGGGACCAATGGAAACGTTGTCATGTTGCCGTTGTTCAGCATGGAAACATTCATTAGCTAACAATGACATTATTGTTCTGTTAATATAAAGGGAGGTCAGGTACTCTTTAAAACAGCTGCTAGTTATGGGTACTTTCTACTGAAGTACATTTCAAAGCCTTTACTTTGACTTGAGTAAAGAAGTTTAGTCAGTACTTCTACTTTCACCAGAGTATTTTAAACACGAGTATCTGTAAATCTACTTGAGTAAAGGATGTGTGAACTTTTGCCATCTCTGGTCCCTGTGTGTCCCTCTGTCTCTCCATCTATCTCCCTCTCTCTCTCCCTCTGTCTCCATGTTGCTCTCTGTCTCTTCGTTACCCTCTGACCTTCTTCACCGTACACACGCTGTCACAGGCGTGTGTGTTGTCACGCGTGTTTAGGTGAGAGTGGGACATGTGATCCCCGCAGACCAAGGGTTACACACATTCAATGTCATCCACCACTGTTGACTGTAAGTCGCTTGAGAACAAAGAATGTGTGTGTGTGTGTGTGTATTTAGTTTGGCCTTGCTCACTTCCTGCATGGAGTCCATACCTTGAATGCATCACTTTGCAGAATTTTGACAGAATAAAAATTTCCGCATTTTACTTTAACCATTATGCTTGCACTATTTATATTTATTTTAATGTGTCTTAAGTGTATTGTATGTTTCACTGTCAAAGGAGACTTCCTTTTGACTTTAAATGTTATCATGTTTAATCATACAGACACATGTATTGCTATTAATATCAGCACTGTTGTTATGTCTTCTTGTGGAACCTACTGCTGCAGGTCTCCCTTGAAAAAGAGATCATTGATCTCAATGGGATTTTACCTGGATAAATAAAGGTTTTGAATTGAATTGAATTGAATTGAAAACAAATGTTGATCCAATACCAGGCATGTGACCCCTCTGCCCAAAGAAAATAAACAATTATCTAAAAGTATTCATTGTTATACTTTTGGCCACCGGCATGAAGCGATATCCGAACAAATATCCTGTTTTTGTTCGTGTAAGTTCAAATTGTTCTCGTCTTTCAGAGAGAACATTTAGGAGTGGTCGAGCGCACCCTTAAAAAGCTGAAAAACTGTTTTATTCTCAAGTTATTCGTCAAACCCCCTTTTTAAATGTGGGGAACCTTGGTGGCCATGTGCCAGAGTAACTGCACGAGGCACAGCACCTCCCCTGATAGCGTGTATGGGCTGTTGCTTTTGATCAAGTGGTATTCTTCATTCAGTACACCTAGAGAAAGGTAAATGGAGTGTGTGGTGCTTCTGGACTTGTCTTATCCCTTCTGCTGCTGCACAGGAGCTCTTAGCACTTTGTTCATTACAGACAGGTGCACCTCGTTGAGCAATGCAGCTCACCTGAGAGGATCCACTGGGAAGAGACAACAGCTCAGGGAAGAAATGCAACCGTAACCTTAAAATAAAGAGTTAGTCACACTCAAACGCGTTCAAACGAACCAACAGGGAATGTGCTCTTAAACCTTAAGTGGAAAGAACAACAGCAATTGACTACAAAAACAAAAAATCTTGCCATATTTGTCAGAATATATCTTTACACCCGATATGAGACATAATAACTTCAGAAGTAACACTGCAGTGAGATATCCGGTCTTGTTTTTAGACAATGCATCATCTTGTTAACGGTGGGGTGGGTAATTCACTTCAGAAACACTTGTTATATTCCATGGAATGCTCTTAACATCCCGATAGCAATGAATATATTAAATGCTTTGACAATAAATACTTAAAAAAATGTCATCTGTGGAAGCCGTGGCGCTGTAAAAAGCACGACCAATCATCTGAGCCGGCCCGGCTAAAATAATTGGATGGCCTACCTGCCTGTCAGCCTTCCATCTGGGCACAGACTTAACTCGTGCCCTCATTGGTCATGTGCGCGTTCGTGTGTATTGGAGGAGGGGCTCTGTAAGGAAGTCTGAAGGAAGGGGCAGATTGTTTTCGGCTGCGTACTTTCAAATTCTAGCGCACTTGAACTGGTTTCTCCATTCTTACCTACCCTACCTTTACGTCAAATAATCTTATATTGAGTTGTATCTCAGATGAAACACTTTTTTTTCACATTTATTGGAAAATCACCAAGAGAACAGAAACACTTTTGAGCATTTGGGGCTTGTTTTGTAACAACATTTCCTGATTCTGGTCAAATATAGCTCACATTAGTTCTCCCAGCTACAAGATCTGATTGATCTATTTATCCCTTCTTCAAGGAATCTTACCAAGCAAATGTTCACTTGTTTTATTGGCAGGTTTTTGTACTTATTCCAAGTGAAAACACCTTGTTTTCATTCATGTTTAACTTGTTTATGGAGCAGCATTTTTTCCAGTGCTTGATTAGGACCACCCAAAATATGCTGCAAAACCATCAGCATAACCGGGCCATTGACACAAAAATACACCCGTAGAACAAATCAGAGACTTGGGTTCAAGCACAGCTGATTACATTATCAAAACAGCCTACTAAAGATTCACCTCATTTGCTTTTCAAGCCACCGATGAAGTATTAAAACAGTTTCAAGTACGACAAGAAGAAAGTGACTACAGCTTCATGAGAGGCGACTGCCTTTTACTTCATATATGTGCATAAATGCCGCCTACGTTTTACCAAAATGAAGCAAAGGAAGTGGTTCCTTTGAAATGTTTGCATTGCAATTGCCGGCCCATACTCACGTAACTAATTATGTTCTTCTAGACAATTCTGCACCCTGTGAAAAACCTTCTTGGTCTAAACTTAAACAAGACTTTTACAGCAGCTACCTCATCTCAAACCTAGCGAGTTATTTGCCATATACATACTATTACGAAAGCTCAACCATACCATAGTTTCTCTGTGCCTATACTATAGGAAACATATATCAAATCAAATCAAGTTTTATTTATATAGCACATTTATAAACGATTTTTGGTCGAGCCAAAGTGCTGTACATATAATAAAAAAAGCCTACAGAAGAGACACTTTACAGCAAATACAACAGCACAGATTGTTCAGAATATCAGTATGAGAAAAACGACACCCTCTGTCCTTAGACCCTCTGTCCTTAGACCCTCTGTCCTTACACCCTCACATCGTACAAGGAAACACTTCCAGAGAAAACCCACAGTTTAAAGGGAACATGGGAGAAACCTCAGGGAGAGCAACAGAGGAGGGATCCCTCTCCCAGGACGGACAGACGTGCAATAGATGCCGTGTGTAAATCCAAGAGATAATACATTTTACAGCATATAGACCGAATGTTAGGAAATGCATGTGTCTGTAATAAGAAGATGAATCCACGAGGATGTCAGCTACAATCCTGAGGAAGCCATCAGGGAAGCAGCATGACGAGACCCAAGGCAGCACCGCAGAGACAGGTTCAGCCACGACCCGAAGTCCACGACTTAATCCAGAACTCAGGATAGAGGATCCAAGACACAGGACTACAGCAAGAGGATCAGCCTCGACTCCGGATCCCGGCGTAGATATAGATACAAAACAAGAACAAAGATTTGGCTGGGTTAATCGGAACAAGAGAATACACAGACACAGACAGAGAGGGAAAAGGTCATTGGATCAAAGTTATTCTTGATAACCCTCTAGAAAGATCTCATGAACTTCCCCACTCAATCTATCAAGACCCGAGCAGTTCTATTAGAGGATAAGAAACAGAGATAGGGACGATATATCGTCTCTCAGATTATCCCACTTTCTAGTATCAATATGTTGCCGGTTGCACGGTGGATGCACGTTCTGGTCATCTTGGTGGTTGTTAAACCTGCTATATGTTTTCTGCATTATTTTGTTAGTTTGAAATATGTCTTCCAAATTGCATAAAAAAGGGTTAAAAGCAACTGAGAGCAACAGAAGAAGGATCTCTTTCCCAGAACAGTGATTTGTAATTATCGTGTTATGTACAAAACAACCAACATAATGAGAGACCGGCAACTTGAGATGACATCTTTACAGATAGATAGGATTTGAAAGTGGTAATTTAAGAGATGTAAAAATGTGTTGTTTTACCAAAAGTCCATAGACAATGACCAATATATGGGACGGAGAAAAAAAACATTAGCATTTGAAGTTTAAATACTGCCATATTGCCAACTCAGCGGGGCTCCAATATTTGCATTCTTTGATTTGAAGCCCTCTAATTTTATGTATTCATTCTTGTGGTTATGATTAATGTGTCCGTCACTCCCTCATCCGGACGATAAAAATCTTTATTAATCATCAATCAAGTTAAAAGTGGAAAACAGATCCATAAAATGCTGATGAAGTGTTCCACATTCTTTGACAGTGCTGTTTTTAATTCTGGTGGTGAAACGAAGGAAGGAAAAGTTTTGAAAGTTGCAGAAGACAGACTTCTTTCTCACACACAGATGCAGATTCACAATCACACACATCTTGTCCACATTAGGACAGTAACCCTAGCCATGTCTACCCTTCATCCCCAGTCACAGGAAGCGAGGTGAGGTCAGAAGGACAGTGTGTAGGTGTGTGTGTGTGTGTTTTTGATGTGTCCCCCCTGGTTTCTCCTTTCTCTGGGAGATTATGTTTCAGCCATCACTGAGGCGAGCTAATTAATGTCACAACCTGCTAGCCTTGTCAGCACCAATTTACTATACACACACACACACACACACACACACACACACACACACACACACACACACACACACACACACACACACACACACACACACACACACACACACACACACACACACACACACACACATACACATACACATACACACACACACACACACACACATACTCAGACATATATGCAACTTTGCACCTATATACACTCCCTCACACACACACACTTCCTCACCTCACCTGTCAAAGTGAATGTCATACCTTTGCTTCTGACTTTTCTCTCCGTGTCACTCTATCCACAGCTTCCTCTCCTACAGCACATCACCATCTTTCTCCTTCTCCACCTCTGTCCTTTTTCACCTCGCTGTCACTAACAATTCTCCACCTCTTTCTTTCCCTCTCTATACCTCCTTATCTGTCCTTGTCAGCGTCCCCCCCGCACCTTTCTCCCTTTGGTTATTTTTTCCCCTCACACGTCTTCCCCAATATCCTGCTGGAAATAATGCTCTCCATCTCCGTCCTATTTCTCTTCCCGTCAGCAGCACTTCTCTTTACCTTCATTTCCAAAACATCCAAAAAGGATACAGCAGATCTACAACAGATCTAGGACTTAAAGGGACAGTACACAGATTTTACACATCAACCTAATTTAAAGAGGACCTGTTCTGCTCATTTCCAGGTTCATATTTGTATTTGTTAGGGAATCATTTGCTTAGGTATTCAACCTTCGATCCAGTGTCCTTTCCCACGGCATAGGTCTACGGCCTTGGGTATTGCTGCTATCTCTCTTAAGGGGTAGGAGCTTGGGTATTGCTGCTATCTCTCTTAAGGGGGAGGAGCTTGGGTATTACTGCTATCTCTCTTAAGGGGGAGGAACTTGGGTATTGCTGCTATCTCTCGTAAGGGGGAGGAGCTTGGGTATTGCTGCTATCTCTCTTAAGGGTGAGGAGCTTGGGTATTACTGCTATCTCTCTTAAGGGGGAGGAACTTGGGTATTGCTGCTATCTCTCTTAAGGGTGAGGAGCTTGGGTATTACTGCTATCTCTCTTAAGGGGGAGGAGCTTGGGTATTGCTGCTATCTCTCTTAAGGGGGAGGAGCTTGGGTATTGCTGCTATCTCTATTAAGGGGTAGGAGCTTGGGTATTGCTGCTATCTCTCTTAAGGAGCAGCTTGGGCGCATTGTTGTTGCCAGTCTATGACGAGCACAAGCCGCCATGAGGTAGTTTACTGTTCAGGGACGAAGGTTCCCTGGCGCGCATTCTTTTCTATGGACGAGAGCTCTGGTTAGATTCAGGGTCCATATTTGTTTAGTCTCGCTGATAAAGAATGTTGATTATTACACTCCGAACTAGTTAAAACCTCGAGCTGCAGAAAGAGGTCGAATTGGTTTGGCAACCGCTGTGTCAACTCGTGACACACCACCTGTCTTGTCTCCGGCCGTAACTCCAAATAAACCGCCAGTGTTTGCCATCGAAGCTCCAGCTCTCCTTGTGCCTCTCTCAGTCCAGACTCTCCATTACTCCAGAAGTTTCCCCCAGTATGTAGTGTCTCTACTTTAAAGAGTCCTCTCCTGCTGATGTTCAGGTGTATATCAGTATGTAGTGTCTCTACTTTAAAGAGTCCTCTCCTGCTGATGTTCAGGTGTATATCAGTATGTAGTGTCTCTACTTTAAAGAGTCCTCTCCTGCTGATGTTCAGGTGTATATCAGTATGTAGTGACTCTACTTTAAAGAGTCCTCTCCTGCTGATGTTCAGGTGTATATCAGTATGTAGTGTCTCTACTTTAAAGAGTCCTCTCCTGCTGATGTTCAGGTGTATATCAGTATGTAGTGTCTCTACTTTAAAGAGTCCTCTCCTGCTGATGTTCAGGTGTATATCAGTATGTAGTGTCTCTACTTTAAAGAGTCCTCTCCTGCTGATGTTCAGGTGTATATCAGTATGTAGTGTCTCTACTTTAAAGAGTCCTCTCCTGCTGATGTTCAGGTGTATATCAGTGTGTAGTGTCTCTACTTTAAAGAGTCCTCTCCTGCTGATGTTCAGGTGTATATCAGTATGTAGTGTCTCTACTTTAAAGAGTCCTCTCCTGCTGATGTTCAGGTGTATATCAGTATGTAGTGTCTCTACTTTAAAGAGTCCTCTCCTGCTGATGTTCAGGTGTATATCAGTATGTAGTGTCTCTACTTTAAAGAGTCCTCTCCTGCTGATGTTCAGGTGTATATCAGTATGTAGTGTCTCTACTTTAAAGAGTCCTCTCCTGCTGATGTTCAGGTGTATATCAGTATGTAGTGTCTCTACTTTAAAGAGTCCTCTCCTGCTGATGTTCAGGTGTATATCAGTATGTAGTGTCTCTACTTTAAAGAGTCCTCTCCTGCTGATGTTCAGGTGTATATTAGTGTGTAGTGTCTCTACTTTAAAGAGTCCTCTCCTGCTGATGTTCAGGTGTATATCAGTATGTAGTGTCTCTACTTTAAAGAGTCCTCTCCTGCTGATGTTCAGGTGTATATCAGTATGTAGTGTCTCTACTTTAAAGAGTCCTCTCCTGCTGATGTTCAGGTGTATATCAGTATATAGTGTCTCTACTTTAAAGAGTCCTCTCCTGCTGATGTTCAGGTGTATATCAGTATGTAGTGTCTCTACTTTAAAGAGTCCTCTCCTGCTGATGTTCAGGTGTATATCAGTATGTAGTGTCTCTACTTTAAAGAGTCCTCTCCTGCTGATGTTCAGGTGTATATCAGTATGTAGTGTCTCTACTTTAAAGAGTCCTCTCCTGCTGATGTTCAGGTGTATATCAGTATGTAGTGTCTCTACTTTAAAGAGTCCTCTCCTGCTGATGTTCAGGTGTATATCAGTATGTAGTGTCTCTACATGTCTCCCTGCTTTAATGTTCAAAAAGCTCTTTATTGTCCTCATACTGCCTGTGCTGCAGCACCTCTTTTCACCCTTTGTCTGAAACCAGAGCCTAGTCTGCTCTGATTGGTTAGCTGGCTGGCTCTGTTGTGATTGGTCAACCCAATAGCCTATCACCAACAATGTCTTGGATCCAATAGAAGTGTTACATAGTGATGTCACTATTTTCTGGAAGTAAACGAAGGGGAGTGTGTGGGAGAGAAACTCTGTCTTCAAGAGTTTGCTTTTGAGGTTAAACGTTCTCAAATGTTTTCCTGTTGGGTGCAGAAGAGACAAAGTCAAAAAAAGAGTGCAAGTCAGATACAGCTATAGTGTCAGAAATGTGAGAGAAATACAATATTACATTTCATTCAGGTATTTGAGTAACATTACAGTGTCTTCATTTCTCCACACATATCAGATATTTTGTATCTCTTCAATGGACATTTCTGACATTTTCCGCCATGTTATTTTATGACAAATATGCGCAATGCACAACAAACAAGTGAAGGGAACACACTTAATAATGCAGGTCCTTTGGTTGTGGCAATTTGTGTTTGCACTTGCCCCACAAAATTGAAATGTAATACATTAAGATAAGTGTAAATGCATTTTTGGATTGCTATTTTAATTAATGTACCTAGTTCGATGACAATAAAGCAATAAAGGGATTCTAAATAAAAATAACAAGAATAAGATTAAGTTAAAGTACAATATACAATATAGGTTTTGTATAAATTAACAACACTTGACCGTTGAAGGGAAACAAACAGTATTGTTGGGGGTGCGTTCCAACACCGCCATGCTTGCATGTGACCTCGTGTTTAACCACATCTTCCCCTCCTGCTGGAAATCAATAATTTGTCCATCGAGTGAGACAACACAGCTCCACCTCTGAATGTGTGTGTCTGTGTGTGTTGATGTCGTGGTGCGTAAGCATGTTAATGTGTCTGTGTGTGCGGGTGTTTGCCCCGATCATTAGTCCTAATGATTGACAATGTCCTCCCATTTCCTCCTCCCTTCTTCCTCCCCCTACTTCCCTTATTGACCCTCCTGTCAGCGGGCTGTCAGCGGGACTTCCTCATGTCATCAATGGGAGACTTTATCTAAATGGACACCACCCACCCCCCCAACTCTCATGCACCTTATGGCTTATCTGGGATACTGTATCTGACAGGGGGGTAAATTAAGTGTGTGCCTGTGGGTTCATTCTTGTATTTCCTTTTTAAAGGGAAAAATGTCCTCACAGGAGTAAAAAGGGGAGGGAAGAAGACTTTACTGCTCGGCTCTATAGGGGTTACATTTCAGGCAGGTTAGGGGAGAAGTTCTCAAAAATAATCACACTGTTTCTCAGCTAACCCTGATTTGTATACGTTTCAAACAATTACAATGACATACAGCTGATTTAAATGTACACAAATTGGTATCTGAAATGCAATCTCCATCTATTTTGTTCAACATGATGATCAAGTATTGGGGCTACTTTCATTTAAAGGTCCCATGTCATGGCCATTTCTACTGATCATATTTCCATCGTTGAGGTCTACTAGAATAGATTTAAATTGTTCAATGTTCCAAACTCACATTGGTTTCTCAAACAGCATCTCTGTATAGTATGTGTATTCACTCCCTGTCCTACACGGCTTGTTGGAGCTCCAGCCCCCCCCCCCCCCTCCCTGTGAGCCCAGTGTGCTCTGATTGGTCGGGACGTTGCGAGGCTCGTTGCTGCTGCGAGGAGCAGACAGGTTTCCGGGACTCATCCTGAGCACACAAACACTCACAGCCGAAGTAAAACCAATAAGTGTGGCTTGATATTGAGTAAGAACAAGGTTTGTAACGCTGTGAGAATGGGTCTGCGGAGAGCATTTCTCCGCCATCCCAACTCCTCTATTACCAACCAGGGAGCTCTATGCAAGTCAATGGGGACTCCCTGTTAGTTAGCCAAGGGATCCTGGTGTGTGAGGTGCTCCGCAGATTGGTCCATTTGTTGTTGATGTGGGAGTTCACACGTCACAGAACCCAGGAAGCAAACAATGGAAAAAGAGAAATGCCCAACGAGGCGTTCTGGGGCAGCACAGACAGGTCTTCTCTGTGTTAGAGTTTTACTCGCTACAGGGTGTACTTTGAGGGTTTGTGACTCTGCAGACCGTTTACATGCAGAAAAACCTTCATAACACAAGGGGACGGGTCATAACCAGAAAAGCATGACATGGGCCCTTTAAGGAATATCAAAATGTCGAGAGATGTAAGAGCTCTGCAAGGCTTTTGAATTGTTTGGCCTTCAATGGTCTGTAATGAGAGAAAAAGTACAATATTTAATATGAAGTAGCATACAATTGAAATACTCAAGTAACCTTAAGAGTAATCTTCTAACCCTAAATGTACAAGTACCTAAATAACTTAAGTACATTAAAGGACTAAGTAGATCTTACTTAGTGACTTTCCACCACTGGCACAATGCAAGCGTCCGTGGGTATATGAAAGGCGCTTTTTACATTTAAGTAATTATTATTATAAGTTCCTCAAGCACAGTTTATTCCCAGTAGATGTGTATCAACGTGTCTGTGTGTCTGATTTTTGGTTTTTAGTAGTTCGTATCCTGATGTTTGACATGAGACTCCAGGGCCGTCCCTCCCTACAGGCCGATCATGCAGACTGCGTGGGGCCTCATCTTGCGGAGGGAGCCTCAACTGAGTCAACAATGCGGCGCACCTATGCGCTTATGCGGCGCAATCAGTGTGGCGCGGCACGGTTTCGCCGCTGCGAGGCTCCACTGGGATGAATGAAAGGTTAAGAGCAGCCTTGGGAAGTATTTTACTGGGATGTTGTAATTAGATTACAAAAAACCTAGATGACACTTATAATAAAGAAAGCTATATTATGGAGCATATGCACAGGCCGAACAAATCACTACATCTGGAATATGAAGTATGTATATTTCCTGTATTTTATGTGGTTTTCTTAAACTGAAGTGGATGAACACCTGATCTGTAGAAAGTGCTCTTATTCCATATAGTAAACCAAAAGAAGGCCTGATATATTGTACAAGGAGCCGTTTTCTTTCATGAAACTTAGATTATGTTACTGATTTTAACAGACTGAATGTCCAAAGTAACCCTCCCAACCCTGGTTAGGAGGTATAACTAGGATAAAGGAAAGCAGACAAGGTAATAAGGAGCCATGGAGGAGAGTGACAGATGGGCCCGACGAAGAGAGGCTGATGGGTTCAGCACTGCGGCAGAGCGGAGCATATGATGTGTGTGTGTGTGTGTGTCCTGGCATTTTCACACAAGCATGTGTATTGGGAGTGTGTGTGTGTGCTTGTCTGTGCTTTGGCATGCTGCCAGTGTTTACCTTGGGCATTTTCTGTGTGTCGAAACGTAGCCAGAGGGACCGTTCCTCCACCTGTTATCCTTCCATTCTCCTCTCTTTTCCACCACTTCCTGTCATCCATCTCCACATTGACTCAACCGGTGATACATCAGTGTGTGTGTGTTTGTTTTAGCCGCGGCACATGTTAGCTTTGGGCTCAGGAGGCATTTCTCACACGTGTTTTAAATGCATTGATATTTGTTTACGAGTGTTGCTGCACTCATTTGCTCCGCGCAGCTTGTTTTCCGATACATCATGCTTCCTGGTATGTGGAGGTTCCCAGAAATAGGCTTTGACAAACATTACATAATAAATGACGTGTGTGTGCAGACGGTTAAACACCTGAACTTTTCTGTTTGCGTATTAGTTAACTAATACATCATATTCCATTTACTTGTATATAGACTGTTTTTGCACTATTTCTATTCTGTTTTATTTGTATTTTCTTACACTATTTTAGTTGTTTTATTTGTTCTATGTCCTATATAGCCTATATGTTGCAGTGTTGGAGGAGCCTGTGACCTAAGATTGTCATTGCCATATCTACACTGAAGCTAATGTACACATGACAATAAAGCCTTGAATCTTGAATTTACTGTACTTTTAAAAATAACAACAGTAATCTTCTGTATTTAAGCTTTTTTTATCATTTAAAAAAAAATGTATTCTGTTGTTTTAGAGGTGTATTACTCTTATTATTTTTGCAAAGTAAAATCACGTGGTTTTTGTGTGTTTTACTTGTAAATGGTCTTACCATCATCATCATCCTCATCATCACCGTTCCCATCGACATCCTTTAACACCTGCATTGAGGAGATAAAGGCTTGGATGCAACTAAACTTCCTGCAGCTAAATAGCTCCAAAACAGAGGCTATTTTAGTTGGCACCCCAAACCAGGTCCAGTCATCCCCCATAACCCACATTACCTTTTCTGGCCAAAACATACCCCTCTCTGCATCAGTTACCAACCTGCGTGTAAGATTTGACAGACATCTGACCTTTGACACTCACATCAAACACCTGTGCAAAACCTCCTTCTACCACCTCAGGAACATTGCAAAACTCCGTCCCCCTGTCAGACGCTGAACAACTGGTCCATGCCTTCGTCTCCTCAAGGCTCGACTACTGCAGCGCTCTCCTCATCGGGACTCGGCCTTCAGAAGCTCCAATACGTACAGAACAGTGCCGCTAGGATCCTGATGAGGGTGAGGAAATACAACCACATCACACCCGTCCTTCATTCCCTCCACTGGCTTCCTGTCTCATTCATGATCGAATACAAGGTCGCACTACTGACCCATCAGCGCATCCACGGGAACGCTCCTCCATACCTGAAGGAACTTCTCACATCTCACGGCATCTATTGCACGTCTGTCCGTCCTGGGAGAGGGATCCCTCCTCTGTTGCTCTCCCTGAGGTTTCTCCCACGTTCCCCTTTAAACTGTGGGTTTTCTCCGGAAGTGTTTCCTTGTACGATGTGAGGGTCTAAGGACAGAGGGTCTAAGGACAGAGGGTGTCGTATTGTCATACTGATATTCTGTACACACTGTGAAGACCACTGAGACAAATGTAACATGTGTGATATTGGGCTATATAAATAAACATTGATTGATTGATCTCAAACCTCCACACGCAACCTCCGCTATAAAAGTAATTATCCTTACTTTAGCTTTTCTTTATCATTTTTTAAAGATAAATATTCTGTTTTCTAGAGGTGTATGACTCTATTCTAACAAATCATATATGTTAAAAGAAAATATTTCATGTACAATTACAGTAATAGAGGCTACTTGTAGTAAGGAGTGTAACTGTTTTTTACAAGTTATCTACGTATTTTATTTTACAGTTTTTTTCTGCGCCAGAAAATGTCAGTTTTTTACAAATGACAATAAAAGCCTTGAATCTTGAGGTATGGTTGACATCCTTGATGCTGTTTTTCTTCTTCACGGCTGTTTCTCGCTCCAGATGAAAACCTGGTTCTGCTGTTCGCTTCGTCTCAGCAGTCGTTCTCAATCGCTCTCCCCCTGTCAGTCGTAATTTCCCCACTTCCTGTTTCTCTGGCGTTAGCTGTGATGTCTGGAGGCGAGGTGAGAGGTCGCGAGGACCAGGTGTGCAGGAGCTGGTTTTCGGCTGCTACGCTACCTGTGTCTCCTGCTGTTAATCTGGCACATATCCACCCTATTGTTCCCTCCAGGAATCAGGTGTGAGGCTGAGCTGATTTATCTGCCAGCCAAAATGATATGTTGGAAATGATTGTATTACAGAAAGCATTAAATGTGCCGAGGTATCTCAGATATAAAGTATAACAAGTCATCCTTTAGAAAGGTTGTAATTAACGGCTATATTCATTGTTCATTAAATGCATTATATATCTGTTATAAATTCATAAGAACTGTTTTGAGAAATCCTTTTTCAATGTTTTTTGTATTCAACACATTACATTCAATTATATACAGACAAGGTACAGGAATACAACATGAGTTGAAGCGGGATATACAGCACATTTTGAGTTATCCCATTACAGCTTTCGGTTGAAAATACTACAAACTTTCTGATAATCAATTTCGTAAAAAAAATAAAAAGATTAAAAAGATTCTGGTCTCAAGGTAAGGATTTCACAAAGTCTGGTACGGGGAATGTTTTAATAATACGACAGCAGAAAATGCATAGAAAGAGCAAATACATGTCAAACAAGTACAGGTTCTCTATAACCCTCATAAAATGTTTTAATGAGTAACCAAATTGTTTTGATTCTAGAAACACATTACTGGTTGACTTGAATACTGAAATTCAATATTAAGATCTGTGATTAATATACATTTGGTATACACATTATCTTTAACATATTCCTTAAATTGAATTTGGATTCGGTCCATTTTATATTTTGACACCGATTTTCAATTAACTGTGATTTAATGGTTGTTCCATAGATTTTTCTTCACACGGGTTGGGAACTTGCTGACTTTCATTTTTTGGAAGTGCTTTTGGAAGTTATTAGGCATTTCATTATATTAA
This sequence comes from Pogonophryne albipinna, assembly GCA_028583405.1. NCBI lineage: Eukaryota > Metazoa > Chordata > Actinopteri > Perciformes > Artedidraconidae > Pogonophryne > Pogonophryne albipinna. The sequence goes on from CM053252.1 coordinate 5,505,762, forward strand.
TGTATTTGCATCGTTGTGTTTTTACACTTTAAACGCATTTTAACACTTTGAGATTCTTTAATGTCACAAAAAAAGTTGTATTTAAGAGACAAAAAAACCCTAAACTAAAAAGCCTGCCTTGCCAATTGTCAGTAACAGCCATTTCAGCATCAAACAAGTGTATAAGACGTTTTAAAACAATCATGTTCGATGCAATTCCCCCATTTTAGGGCAGCGAAAGCTTCTGTCTGACCTGTGGTACTCATTTTCTGAATGTGTCCGCTTGAATAAAGGCTAGAGGATTATACACTGAGATAATTCGCTCAATAAAAGACCAGGAATCGTTTTAAGACGCCTCTGTGAGACATAATATCCCGTCCTTTGTTCCCGTATCTCCCATCTTCTTCACTGCAGTCCTTTGTACCTGAACCTTGCCACATAAAACGTCCGTAACAGAGCCACGGGCTCGAAAGGAACAGATGTCCTCGGTGTTTTTCTTTGCTGTAAGGTCAGATCTGAGGCCTCTCTACTTTGGGACGAGCCCGGCGGCGGAGACAGCCGAGACGTCGCGGTTCTCCTATAAATGGAAGAGGAGGAATCGTGACTGTCACACACCATTGATCGCGAGTCAAGGGTGACGTTTACTTTCAAAAGCACGGGCCACACGGTTAGCTCATAAGTATGCAGGACACACACATTCATAAACACACACATCCCTCACTTGGAGTCTTGTTTCAGGGGCAATGTAGTGCTGCAGGGATGAAATAGCATTGCCAGGACTCCTTCAACATAAAAGCAAAGGGCAAACTTACATATTACATATCATTTAGCTGATGCCTTTATCCAAAGCGACTTACAATAAGTGCAAAAACCATGAAGAATCAAACTCTGAACAGATATAGTGCTTTTTTTTTTGGTTCAGCAATAACTTAACTTACCGTAACATCTTTTTGGATCTCTACATCTATTACACGTCTGTCCGTCCTAGTAGAGGGATCCCTCCTCTATTGCTCTCCCTGAGATTTCTTCAATTCTTTCTTAAATGTGGGGTTTCCCTGGGAGATTTTCCATGTTCGCTGCTATAGTCTTAAGACAGAGGGGGTCGTATGCTGTCCACACTGTCAAGCCCCCTGACACAAATGCATAATGTTTCATAATCGGAAATATAAATACAATTTGATTGGCTTAACAAAACATATTAGCATCATAAAATCGCAATCAATCACATATTAACGTAACTTTTAGGTTCTTGTAAAGCGTTAATGCAATCTCAAGAAGTAAAAAGCTAACATTCGGCTATAAAAAAAAACATGACTTCACGACACGTCACCACCGCTAAGCTAAATGCGGCTAATGCTTGGTGTGAAGACGTTTAGTCGTCTGATTTAGACAGTGTTTACCCGTGTTTTATGACACATAAGCTTCATACATTCACCAGTACAGGCATATTTTATGTAGCGGAACAAAACCTAAACATCTCATCAGCTTGTATCAACCGTTGCTTTTATTTCAGGCATCTAACAAACAAAAAAACCTTTGGACGTGAAACCCTTATAGTGGTAAAATGCTAATGCTTTTTGGACTCATTCATTCACTCTATAGCGTTCTACACATACAGCATTAAACCACCCGTGATTTGGCTATGAAACCGGACATTTAGGGTCACTGCTTTGTCTTTAAACCACTGAGGTGGATAACAATAGGGCGCAGGATGTAATGAGAGGCCAGGCAGAAGGGCCCTGTAAAGCCAACCAGGGATTTAACAAGGGCTGTGGGAACGCTGGGGAAACGTTGGATCAGTGTCAGAGGAGAGTTGATTTAACGTTGCCTGTGAGCTGGGGACGTGTTGATGTCGTATGAAAAGGTTTAACAGGGTTTAGGAAGGGTCGAGGAAGATCAGCGGGGGAAAGAAGAGGAGGAGGAGGAGGAGGAGGAGACAGAAACAGAACCACAGATCACATGGAGAAATGAAGAGAGATGACCAGACATTTGGGACTGAAGGGAAGTCTGCGTGTTCTAACTTGTGGCTTGTGACATGATAAAAGGTATGGATGAATTACACATTTTATTGTAGCTCTGCGTACAAGTTAAACCACACATAGTGACCAAGTATCCATTTTGTTAGCATTGCGCTAAGTTGGTATGCTTCAAACCATAACAAACCAGGCATGGATGACAGAGAAGCTTCTCCTCTAGCTTTCAATGGGCTGTGGCTGTACAACTTCTTTGAGTTTGTTCTCAAATCTTTGATAAAAATGAGTTGAACAGAAATAGCTTTTGGATCGTTAGCAACCATTGCAAATTAGCTCATGTTAGCTAGCATGGAATACGGTTGATGTTGTATGAAAGGTTTTACAGGATTTAGGGAGGGTCAGGGACGAAGTGGAGGAAGATCAGCCGGGGAAAGAGGAGACCAAAACAAAGATGGATGACAGGAAGAGGAGATAATTCAAATAGAAATTAAGAGAGACGACCAGTGTAACTGCAGAAATGCCATCTAGCTGTTTGTCATGGCCAACACGTCTATCTGATTTGGTTCAACAAAATCAACTTGATGTCCATTGTAAAGTTGACAAAGCAACTTTTATTCCACAAACCAAGCAGGTACATCTTCAGTTTCTGGATCATATAAAACTTTAAATGACAGGACAGACCAAAGCTAGTCTAGACATAAAGTGAGCCAAGTCTGACATATAACATTAAAGGTCCCATGTCATGGCCATTTCTACTGATCATTGTTCCATTGTTGAGGTCTACTAGAATATATTTACATTGTTCAATTTTCCAAACTCACATTGGTTTCTCACAGCATCTCTGTATAGTCTGTGTATTCACTCTCTGTCCTAAACGGCTTGTTGGAGATCCTGCCCCCCCCCCCCTCCCTGTGAGCCCAGTGTGCTCTGATTGGTCGGGACGTTGCGAGGCTCGCTGCTCAGTGAGCTGGCCTACTGGTATGGTTTCCGGGTCGGCGATACAGCGAGAAACTCATCCTGAGCACACAAACTCTCACAGTCGAAGTAAAAACAATAAGTGTGGCTTGATATTGAGTAAGAAAAAGGTTTATAACGCTGTGAGAATGGGTCTGCGCAGAGCATTTCTCCACCATCCCAACTCGTCTATTACCAACCAGGGAGCTCTATGCAAGTCAATGGGGACTCCCTGTTAGTTGAACATGTACGCTAGAAAAAGCCTTCGATCAAGTTAATTGGAAATTCCTATACCAAGTTCTTGAAAAGTTTGGCTTTCACAAGATCTTTATTAATACTGTTCAAGCACTGTACGACAACCCTTATGCAAGGATAACAATAAATGGAGCCATATCAAATTCTTTCTACCTTGAGAGAGGGACACGACAGGGATGTCCAATTAGCCCGCTGTTATTCGCAATATATATCGAAGCTCTGAGTTTGGGGGTTACTCAAAATAACAATATTACCGCTATAAAAGTATATGGTCAGGAATAGTGCTGCGTACCGGTACGCCGAACCGGTACTGGACTTGTAAAAAGTTTCTGTTCAAGTCCGGTTAAAACCGGAACGTCGGGAACCGGTACTTGGACTCGCAAAAAAACTAGCACTTACGTATATTCTGGTGTCTGTGGTTATTTAAACATTCCCTGATAAACGTTATTCAGCGGCAATAAATGAGTGCTAAACCCAGTGTGCTCAGTGTACAACATCACATGTCATTTCACCTTCGATTCACGGTTTGAAAATGTAGCATTTCGCCACATGCTAATGCTAACCGGAAGTGAATAATTTTCAGAATAAAAGTATTAAGTTAATAGTGTGAACTTCCGGTTTTTTCAGAATAAAACTGATTTAAATTAAATAGTGTATTTAATTCAAAATTACGCCATATCAACATTGATTTTAATTTCTAACAGTATGTATGTACATCACTATGTATGTAGTATGTACTGTATAATGTACACATGTAGAGTTGTAGAAAAGACATGGTGTACAGACAGTACACACTCTGACTGTACAGTCACTACAGTGTATACTGTATAGTAGGTGTGTAACAGTGTAATGTGTATAGTCTACTCTACACTCTACCTTTCAGCAACGTTTTAGGGATTTAGGCTCAGTCAGCTCAGGGACAGTTTGGTTACTTTAGTTTGGTAAATGAAATAAATGTTTGAACTTTGTAGTAGTTCACTGTAGTTGCTGTCATAAGTCATTTGTAGACTAAGTGGCAAAAAGTGTGTTTTTTACATTTGTACTTTGTAGAGAAATGTAGACACAAGTTGGAAGGGAGCACAATAAACCTGACGAGTTTGAATTTGAGTTGATTATGAGTTAATTTTCAATTGATAATTAGCTCACAATAAGTTCACTTTAGTTACTCACACAACTTGACACAAGCCATGAGTTCAGGTCCGGACCTGAACCTGAACCTCTGGACTTGAGTCCGGACCTGAACCTGAATGTGAGTCCAGGTACGCAGCACTAGTCAGGAACATAAATTATCATTGTTTGCTGATGATATATTAATATCAAACCCAGATGAATCATTCTTGAGTTTACTGGCTTTTTTGGATACTTATAGTTCTGTCTCAGGGTACAAACTCAATATAACAAAAACCCCAAAACTCAGCTTTAATTACAAGCCAAGCCAACATATAAACTCACTCATTGATCTTAATTGGGATCTGAACCACTTAAAAATGTCTGGGAGTAAGCATCTCTAAAGATTCAGAGGAATTGTATACACTACATTTCAACCCTCTAAGTCAGAAAATACAAGAAGACATAAATAGATGGAACTTGATCCCAGTGCTGAGCTTTGAATCTAAAATAGAATCAGTGAAAAGGAACATCCTACCTAGACTCTTATACCCTTTCCAGAATCTACCAATTGAAATCACAGACAAGCAGTTTAACGAATGGGATAAAACCATATCGAGGTACATCTGGCAAGGGAAGAAACCAAGGATTAGATTCTGTACTCTTCAACTAGCAAAAAACAAGGGAGGAGTATCGCTCCCTGCTTCAAGGACTACTATATATCAGCCCAATGAAGAAGCTTGTTCTGCTGCTGCTGCCAGACTACAGAGCTAGATGGAAAGAAATTGAGAATAATGTATCGAGGCAAGGTTAGGGGATAAAAGACATGTTAAAAACGTACTACTACGTAGGACACTTGTGCTTTTAAATTTGGGTTTTTATGAGGGCTGTCAAGTTAACGCGTTAATAACCCGTTAACGCAAAAAAAAATTAACGCCACTAATTATTTTAACGCGATTAACGCATGTGTATTTTTTGTCCTCGGCCGCCCCGTAGTTTCAGAGCGCATCGAGTTTAAAATACCATCAACAAGCTGATGCTGACAGCCCCGCTCCTGCCGTCCGCTTGTGGCAGACCACACTTCCACGCTCACCGGCAGGCACCGACTGGCCATCGGGAGGACCGGGAGGGTGTGTGTGTGTGTGTGTGGCCCGAGCGAGCGAGAGAGAGACCTTACGTGCATTGTTGTTGTTAGCATCTGGTGCTAGCTAGCTGCGCTAACGGATATAAGGAGCTGTTTCAATGAAAACAGAGGAGCGACATTTCGCCACAACTGCGCCGAGCACTTGACTTTATGCAGGAAGCCAGACAGTGGGACATTGTACAAAAAGTCAGCACACTCAGCACGGATAGTGCGCAACATGATTGCAGCGTCCAGGCAGCTCCCGTTCGAGCATATGCCTTGAGTTGCACAACACACACACACACACACACACACACACATACACACACACACACACACACACACACACACACACACACACACACACACCATTTGTATTGTATTATTGTATGAGAGGTTCCAGGTTGAAAATCAAAAATGTAATTTGCGATTAATCGCGATTAACTATTTTAATCGACTGACAGCCCTAGTTTTTACCTTACTAGTGTTTTGTATTGTTTTTACGTCATGTAGGAGAGTTATTCTTCTGATCTGGTTTCAGTGTCTCGTGTTTTACATTTGTTTCATGTCCTGTCTGTTTTTATGTATTTATGCTATGTTTTTATACAGTTGTTGATGTACAGCACTTTGTTCAACTCTGTTGTTTTTAAATGTGCTATAGAAATAAAAATGGATTGGATTACTGGAAAAAGATAACCTCTGCAAACCTCTCCTTAAAATGATGGTTAAGGGTCCTTACCAGGAGTGACTTGCTGGAGGAAATGAAGATATTAAGATGGTGCTCACATGATCTTGATTTCACCCCGAGCATGCTAGATACAACATTTAAAGATTGGGCCAAACATGATCTTACTTCATATTGTACATTTTTCAGCAAAGGAACAATGTTTGATTTTCAAACACTAAAAAAACGATATGGAATAACGGTGACTTTTTTTGATTTCTACAGGTTACTTAAATAGTTCCCTGTCAGACAGCCAGAAGGCCCTTGAAAACCCTTTATTAATACATCAGACACATGTGGGATGAAAGTAATCTCAAAACTTTACCAAGCTCTTCAAGATATTAAAAAGGAAAATATTTTCTATATAAAACACAAATGGGAAAACGAAACAAAAACAACGAAGTCTGGACAAATGACTGCACTTTTCAATGGAAGACCTCGAGCTCAGGCACCTGCAGGATGTTTAGTTGGACGAATCCGAGCAGGTACTTTTTCAGCCCTGCTCAGTCATCACATCATCTAGGGGCCCCAGCTGCTGGACGAAATGTGGTTCTCAGTTAGCACATCATACCATTTGTTTTGGGCTTGCCCTTTAATAGTAACTTGTTGGCAAAAGACCCATATAGAAATTAAAATAGTACTACAGGAAAAAATCCCTTTAAACTGGGACGAATTTCTATTTGGGCTCGTACATCCAATCCCCACAAACGCCAAAACAAAACAATTATTTGGAATTCTTACTGTTGCAGCAAAAAAAGCAATAACTAGAAAATGTCTCAAAGCGGATTTCCCTTCTCTCGACAACTGGTACGACAAAATCAATGAAATCTGGAAAGAATCACCTTCTCAATGAGGCTTCAGGAAAACACATTTGAAGAAATATGGAAAGAGTTTACGTATCCCAAAGACGACCATCCCTTGTTTGTTTCTATACACAGATTGAATGTATATGTATAGATGTGTATGTATGGTCACATGTATGTGTATTGCATATGTATGTTGTACATGTGTAGACATTTGCCATTTCAAACAACCCCGTCACACAGATGCCTATTTGTATCTACTTATTTAATTGTGAATTTTGAATGTCCATGTTTGTACTAGTGTTTTCCTTCTTAAAATGTTTTTTAAATATTTTGAGATTTGGTTGAGTAGGGTATACTTGTACTTCTACTAGTCCTTTATTAGAGATGTGTCTGTTGTTTGCGTTTGTTTTTAGTGTCAGGATGGAACGCTTGTCTTTTTCTCTGCAAACAGAATCTACCTACGGGTACAAATAAATAACCTGAACCTGAACCCCTGTGTACTTTTTCGTTTTTATTTTATTTTGACTAATTTTGTTTGCTATTTCATTTGTAATGTTTGGGTTTCTAAAAACATATGATATGAAAAACTGTACTTGTATTATAATGTGAACCCACAAGGTCTCCACCCCTCCTGGTGTGTGAGGAGCTCCGCGGATTGGTCCATTTGTTTCTTCCGGGAACCGCATGACGTCACTTGGTTCCCCGAAGAAACAAATGGAAAAAGAGAAATGTCCAACGAGGCGTTCTGGGGCAGCACAGACAGGTCTTCTCTGTGTTAGAGTTGTACTCGCTACAGGGTGTACTTTGAGGGTTTGTGACTCTGCAGACCGTTTACATGCAGAAAAACCTTCATAGCACACAAGGGGACGGGTGATAACCAGAAAAGCATGACATGGGACCTTTAAACATAAATTCAGATCTTAATAAAAGCATTTCCATCCATTATGACAACTGTCCTTTTTATAAACCAATATTCAAACTGTATACCTCTAATATCCTTTGTAGGAAAAGAATAAGAAAACGTTAAGGAAGATAACAAGCAGATCCTTGTCTCATTCAGACAGACATTGTTGCACTGAAGGGAAGTCTGCCTGTGCCAACTTGTGGCCTGTGACATAACATTTGTCATGAGTATAGAAAGACAGACGGGGAGAAAAAGGGAAAACCACGATGTGACCTCTTCCCTCACTCATTCAGTCTGGGCTGTCATCCCGCTGCTCTGCACTCTGCTTTTAGTTTGTCTGTTTATACAGAGCGAGCGTGTTGTGTTCGCAGCAGCAGACGTGCATGGGTGGGTTTTGTTCTGCGGATGTATCTATGGCAGCGTTCAAGATTCAAAGATTCAAAGGCTTTATTGTATGAACAAACAGATACAGCAGACTTTTGGCAGAGAGACTCTGAAGTCCGGGGCTCCTCCATAATGCAATGTACAATATAGATACAAAGACATGAAAACAGTGCAAGAGAAGGAAACAAGCAGAGGTGGGAGAAGTACTCAGGTCTTGTACTTGAGTAAAAGGAGAAGTACTCAGGTCTTGTACTTGAGTAAAAGTAGAAGTACTCAGATCTTGTACTTGAGTAAAATTAGAAGTACTCAGATCTTGTTCTTGAGTAAAAGTAGAAGTACTCAGATCTTGTACTTGAGTAAAAGTAGAAGTACTCAGATCTTGTACTTGAATAAAATTAGAAGTACTCAGGTCTTATACTTGAGTAAAAGTAGAAGTACTCAGATATTGTACTTGAGTAAAAGGAGAAGTACTCATATCTTGTACTTGAGTAAAAGTAGAAGTACTCAGATCTTGTTCTTGAGTAAAAGTAGAAGTACTCAGATCTTGTACTTGAGTAAAAGTAGAAGTACTCAGATCTTGTACTTGAGTGAAAGTAGAAGTACTCAGATCTTGTACTTGAGTAAAAGTAGAAGTACTCAGATCTTGTACTTGAGTAAAAGTAGAAGTACTCAGGTCTTGTACTTGAGTAAAAGTAGAAGTACCAGAGTGTAGGAATACTCAGTTACAGTAAAAGTCCTGCATTCAAAATGTTCCTCAAGTGAAAGTAGAAAAGTATTCTCATCAATAGTGAAAGACAGTAAAAGTAGTCGTTGTGCAGATTGGTCCATTTCAGAATAATATATATGATATGTTTTATAATGATTGATCATGAAAGTGTTCTCAAAGCTGGTGAAGGTGCAGCTAGTCTGAATGACTTTGTAGACTGCAGGGTAGCTGGTGGATTTACTCCAGGTGGAACTAAAGTCTGATTTAACACTTGATTATATTTCACATCATTCATCCACATCTGTGAAGTAACTAAAGGTATTAAATACATGTAGTGGAGTACAAGTACACCATTTACTTCTGAACTGTAGTGGAGCAGAAGTACAAGGTAACAACATTGAAATACTATATTGTAATAACATCTAAATAAATATGTAGACTATGAAGATAGAGTGTGTGAGTGTGCTTTGGGAGATGAGGACGTTTTTATTCCGCTTGATAAATATACTGTGGCATGTTTGCATGTGTGTGTGTGTGTGTGTGTGTTTGTGTGTGTGTTTGTGTGTGTGTGTGTGTGTGTGTGTGTGTGTTTGTGTGTGTGTGTGTGTGTTTGTTTGTGTTTGTGTGTGTGTTTGTGTGTGTGTGTGTTTGTGTGTGTGTGTGTGTTTGTGTGTGTTTTCATGTGTATTTCTGTGCAGAGCAGGATATAAATGCCAGGCCATGCTGAGCCACATCGGGGAGAGTCTGGAAGTCACTTTTCCGCACGCTATTTCAGAACACACTCCTCTGCACTGCTGCTCACTCGCTATAACACACACACACACACACACACACACACACACACACACACACACACACACACACACACACACACACACAAACACACAAGATCAAATAGCTTTGGATATCTTTACGAACCACTATCGCTGTTTGCTGGTAATGCTCATGCTGGCAGAAAGCAACAGTATATACAAATATATAGTAGAAAATATCCTAAAATATATAAAACAAGTCATTTAAAAGCCAAGATAATACAAATTAAAACAGGCTAAAATCAAAAAAGATAGTTTTATGAGAGTAGAAAGGAAAGTGCAGTGTAAGATATGAACAGATATTTGATTTAATAAAAGGAAGCATCAAAGAGAGAATGGCAGCGGACCTGCAGTTTTCGGAAAGGTAAGCTAAGTTTATTTATATGGCATATTTTCAGGCAATTCAAAGTGTTTACATCAACGCTAACACACAATAAGAGAAGACAAAAGAAAGAAACACAATGGAATAACAGATTCATAAAAAACCTGCATAAAAGAGATAGTTTAAAACCAACATTGTAAATGTTGCAAGAAGTGTGAGGATAAAACAACTTAGGTGAACTTAGAAAGGTCATTGTATACCAAAATCAAACACATTTAAATGAAATCAAAAGTCAAGTAAGTGAACTACTCCTCGTCCTGAAAGCCCTTTAAGGACGTCTGTCTGAGAAGTGCTGAAACGTCTCTTCCCTCGACGCTCTGATATCAGCTCCATCGTCTCACTCTGCAATCTTCAACTCTGCGTCGCTCACCTGTTCCACTTAACCGCTCGCAATTAATCCAGGAAGTCCCGCTGAGATAAAGGATCTCGGCAGCCAATTGTCACTCCTCTGACGAATCCACTCACCTGGTTGGCTAGATTGCAATCAGCGGTGTTGATTGAAAGGCAAGGACACAAAAGGACAAAGACGAAATCACTTAGGCAGCCTATTAGCACAGGAATGGTGTTTCCATTCGCTTCAATACAGTCAGCACTGATCATCTGCCGCTGATAAGGGGGACAGGTAGCAGACCTCATGGGGGCTGTGAGGAAGTGTGTGTGTGTGTGTGTGTGTGTGTGTGTGTGTGTGTGTGTGTGTGTGTGTGTGTGTGTGTGTGTGTGTGTGTGTGTGTGTGTGTGTGTGTGTGTGTGTGTGTGTGTGTGTGTGTGTGTGTGAGAAGGTGTGTGTGAAGGTGTGAGTGTGTGTGTGTGTGTGTGGCCTAGCATTACTACACTTGTGGGGACCTAAATCTGTTTACACAGTCACGTGTGGGGACTCGCCTCCCTTATGGGGACAAATTGGAGGTCCCCATGAGGGGTATCTTTAATGTTAGGGTGAAGACTTGGTTAGGGTTAGGGTTAGGGTTAAGGGTTAGGGTTAGGGTTAGGGTTAGGCATGTGTTGGTTATGGTTAAGGTTAGGGTTAGGGTTAGGGTTAGGGTTAGGGTTAGGGTTAGGGTTAAGGTTAGGATGAGTAATGTTGGATATCTTGAACACACTAACGTATTATTTTTGAAGTCACACATATTGAAGTTCACTGATCTGGTTAAATTTAAAACGGCACAAATCATGTACAGAGCCAGACATAATCTACTTCCTAGGAAATTAAAAACATTGTTCGTAGACAGAGAGGGGGGGGGTACTTTGAGAGGAAATCTACATTTGAAACAACTCTGAGAAGTATGAGTTTAACAATCTGTGGGGTGACTTTATGGAATGGTTTGGAGCAGGAGTTAAAACAAAGCACAGGCATCATTCAGTTTAAAAGGATGTACAGAAACAAACTATGAGAATGAAGAGAGGTGAATGAAGATGAGAAATGATTGTATAAAAGTAAATGTAAGTAGGAATAACTTGCATAATGATTTAAAGGACAATCATTGATCAAGTAAGGGGTGAGAATTAATAAGCATTTGCTTCCTCCTGCTCCCTTTCGGACACATGATTTATTATTATTATTAATATGAAGACTTTTTTTGTATCATGAATGTGGATAAAAACTGTATTTTAACAATACGGTATTCTGTTTATTCACATTTGTATTTTTTTTAATCTGTTCGAAATAAAGATTGAAATGAAATGAAGTCTCCAGGAAATGCATGTAAGTCAATGTAATGTCCCATGAAGTGATGTATACATGGTGTGTGTGTGTGTGTGTGTGTGTGTGTGTGTGTGTGTGTGTGTGTGTGTGTGTGTGTGTGTGTGTGTGTGTGTGTGTGTGTGTGCAGTGATTATTTACCCACGCTCTCTCCTCTAATTGTGGTCTTGGCCCTTGTTTCATGATCAGTATAGCACTTGGATTACCATAGTACAGCAGCAGCTTCTCTACAGCACAACACAGAGAGTTTAGCCAAAACCTCAGTGAGCTTAGAGCTTAGAGGCCGGAGTGGAAACCCTATAGAGGATTAACGTCCAGCCCCGAGGTCCTCCATTTTAAAATAGAGGCCAGGAATGTTCTACATCACTACCGCCACTCTAATCCTACACTGTACCAATATACTGTGTGTGTGTGTGCGCGTGTGTCTGTGTGTGTGTGTGTGCGCGCGCGTGTGTGTGTGTGTGTGTCTGTGTGTGTGTGTGTGTGTGTGTGTGTGTGTGTGTGCGCGTGTGCGTGCGTGTGTGTGTGTGTGTGTGTGTGTGTGTGTGTGTGTGTGTGTGTGTGTGTGTGTGTGTGTGTGTGTGTGTGTGTGTGTGTGTGTGTGTGAGGAAGAGAGCACAGTCAGTGGTTTGAGAGTCACTGGTTGCTGTGTATGCATCAACAGTCAGGTGGAGGTCAACTTGGTCTGTTAACAGACGGATTGACGCAGGGATCAAAGGGTCGCTGTGTGAATGTGTGTGTGAGTGTGTGTGTGTGGGGGGGGGGGAGGAAGGTGTCCAGCGGCTTCTGACAAATGTTTCGTGACTCATTTCTGGGTGAAGGTTAGGGAAATAATGAATCTGTAGCAGGGCTGTGTGGTCAGGGGAGGCAGACCATGATTAATCTGGAAACCCTGACTAACCCTGTATGCAAATTATTCACATCACCAAGTTTGAGCCCCACTTCCTTCCGTATGTGTACCATGAATATCCATTACCATCCATGGTTTGTATGTGTTGGAAACCAGTGACCATGAATAAACAACATCACTACCTCGGTGTAACGGCACAACTAACACATGACAATACTTACTGCTAAGGCTTCAGAAATCATCGAGTCTAAGCTGAGTTGTTTTAATAAAGTAAAAAGCCTTCTGCTTTCTCTTAAAGTTTGTCATGCATTTCTTTATTACTACACCTAACATGTTTTTGTTTTATCTCCCGCCTTGTCTCGCTTGTACTTTGACCATTACAAAAAATAACTTAGGGCGTTAAGCCTATTTGAAACTAATGCACCATGGTTCGTTTTTTGAAGCAAATGTAGTTTCTTTTGGTTTTGAGTTTGTATGTTCATTCCACTTATTGGAAGACGCTTTGGACGAAATTCTCAGCACAGTTGTATGTAATGCAAAGTAATGTAATGCACATACTTGTATTTTAAACATGTGATTAATCATGATCCATCCAAGATTATTATGGTGACTAACATAATTGAATTTCATCATTGATTGACACCACGACAAACAAAAGACAATAAAATACATTTATGAGTTCGATTTTGAGATGCGTACGATTGGTGGAACTGCATCTACTTATAACATGTGATTTAAAAATGTAACTGTAGGCCTGAGCAGTGGCGCCAGCAGGGGGGGGCCAGGGGGGGCCATGGCCACCCTGATATATTTGTTGGCCCCCCCACCACACACACCGCCTCGCCAGTCACATATGCATAGTAGTTTATCTGTAGTTTATTTAACAACAAATACACAGCCAGCGAGTCGCTTGATTTGAGCTTCCAACGCTCATACTGCAGCCCCTCCCTCATACAGTCCCCGAACCAATAGGCTATAGTCGTTCTGCAACCTCACAATGAAATGGTTTATTTGAAGACACCTCTGTGGGGTTCATATGTGTGTAAATCTGGCCAGTTCCCCTCATGCATCGACCTCACAGCACGTCAGCTGTTAGCCTTTGAAGAGCACCAAGTAGCTCAATGAGATTTGCTTCATAGCGATTACAGCAAATGAGATTTTAATCCCAGTTTAAACACCGCTCATATGAGTTTACCCAGTTTCCCCCGGGGTGGATTGTTGATATTCATGGCGGCAAGAATAGGCCGCGTGTGAGGAGGATGCATCTCTTTCATTTCCACAGGTACAGAAGTGTGTGGCGTTCACATCTGCTGGCATTGATTTGTGTTCCTGGATATGCCTTTTGTGGGAGGTTAAATCCACCGCTGTCTAATGATGCTTTCATGTTTCCTGTCTCTTCATCTCCTTCTCTGTCTCTGCCTGCGTCCCTCTCTTGTCTCATGAAGAGAATGAGGCAATATGCATCAGACATCAAACGACATCAAAGCCCACGCAGTGTTTACCTCCGACGCTTTCCCTCCTTCATGCTCTCCCTCTCCTTTATACCGTTCTCTTGCACACGCACTACCTGTCTGCAGACACTGTTTGATGTGGAGCATCAGCAAACAGTGTGTGTGTGTGTGTGTGTGTGTGCACAGTCCCTGTCTAATAGGCAAATCCATCCGCAAGTCACCATTGTAATTGGATTTTCCACATTTGCAACTACTGTACAGCAAGTGTGACTGTGTGAGACAATCAGAGGAACCCCAGCGGAGGGTTTTCACGGGAAAGCAAAGCATGCTCCACTTGTTTTATGTATTTTAGGGGATTTTATAATATATTTATTGATATACTCTGGCTGTCGGCCTGCGTCAGCGTTACCATCAAACAGGGACCGATGTTTGCAAAGATATCTAAAGCTTTTTGATCTTGCATTAGACTGATCAGACTGTGTGTGTGTGTGTGTGTGTGTGTGTGTGTGTGTGTGTGTGTGTGTGTGTGTGTGTGTGTGTGTGTGTGTGTGTGTGTGTGTGTGGTGTGTGTGTGTGTGAAAGAGAGGAACATTAAGGAAATGAAAATAAGAATGTGGTTGACAAGCTGTATGTGAGTTGTTCTGACATTAACCACAATGAGAAGGCAGACACACACACACACACACACACACACACACACACACACACACACACACACACACACACACACACACACACACACACACACACACACACACACACACACACTAACTGGCACTCATACTGGATTTGGAAAGAGCTGAACACATTTGGTGGGATACTCTCTTTAAAATTCTCACACAGACACAGCTTTCTGCACATGGGCTGTGTGTGTGTGTGTGTGTGTGTGTGTGTGTGTGTGTGTGTGTGTGTGTGTGTGTGTGTGTGTGTGTGTGTTATGCAGGGTTATGATGAAACCCTTTGTCGATTTGACTTTATGACTGAATTAATAACAACATCGCCCACAGCTATAGACCTATTGTATTGTTGTTAATCCGCGTCAGTCAACTCCTAAACCATTTAACAATTCAAGAAGCACTTTGTAAATACTGCATGTTCACTAATAAACAATTCTAACATATCAATAACAACATCATTTAAATTATACGTCATCAGGATGTCATGGATGTCTGTACAATATTTTATGTCAATTTATCCAAAGGTTTAAAACTTCTCCAAAAGTTCTCCAGATATTTCACACAAAACCAAAAAGGCCACATTGTAGTGGCCTTAAAGAAAACGTCAGGTGAGGTGTAACTTCTGGGAACCATGCATACAGCGACAGGCAGTGATTGATCACGCTCAATGTATTTCTTCTCTCTTGTTTTTTGCAACAGTTGTTTGTAGATTTTCAGGAGCGTACCTGAATGTGTGCGCCGTTATCCCGATATTCAAACAATTATTGCATCGATATGACGGCAGACTTTTCACAAAATCAATTAACCTACTCGGTGGTTCATTAACCAATACGTTGTAAGTTTCGGAAGTTGTTAGCTACAAAGTTCTGACTGTTATTGCGACCAAAGATGACATCATTCTCTACCAGTAAGTAATACACAGTCTGGACAATGCTCAAACATAACTTTTTGTATTGACATATTATTTTAAAACGTTAGGTATGATAATTGTTGCAGTAACAGTTTTTTTTTTTAGCTAAAGGAAACAGTTGTTAGGGTGTACATGGACAGGGTTTAACCTGGGGTCAGTCAGGGAATATCAATGGAAGCCCATGGAGGTCTTTAACTATCCAACGAGTGATGTTTGAGGCGTGTGTTTGGGATCAAAGAGTGCCAAGGGTGTTCTGAGGAGTTCGGCACTGACAAAGACGCGTGTGTGTGTGTGTGTGTGTGTGTGTGTGTGTGTGTGTGTGTGTGTGTGTGTGTGTGTGTGTGTGTGTGTGTGTGTGTGTGTGTGTGACCGTGATGAAGTGAGGTGTCCTGTCCTCCTCCAAGGGCCTGTAACTCAGAGTTTCCATCCATCACCCCTTCCTCCCCTAACAGTCCCATCACTCCGTTAATTCTCTCTCACCCGCTCCGGACACATTCCTCAATCACTTCTCCCGTTATGCCCTCTAATGCTCCTCGTACCCTTTGTCATGTTTCCCTCATCTTTGTCTTGCTTTTATCTTTCCACATTTCTTTCTTTGTCTTCCTCTTGATCTTTCTCTCCCTGTCACCTGTGGTGGGATCCTTCCAAGCACATTTACTCAAGTACTGTAATCAAAGTAAATCACTTTTACTTCACAATATGCTTACATCTACATTTATAACCCTCCACATTGTGTAGGCAAATGTTGTATTTTTTACTGCATTGCATTTACAGCTTTAGTAACTGTCTACGTCGGAAATGTAGATTTGAATACATAATGTGAACCAACCTTGTACAAGAGGATATATTATTAAAGGTTGAACCATGCCTTAACAAGGAGCAACATTAATGTGTTGAACTCATAAATAATTATACTGCAATATTTCAAAAGACATGATTCTGAAATAGGCCGTAATAAGTGCTTTCACTTTTCACACTTATAGTATTGTTTGATGCTGAGGCTTTTTCTACTTGAATACTTTATGTACTTAACCCTCCTGTTGTCTTCGGCCACACACACACACACACACACACACACACACACACACACACACACACACACACACACACACACACACACACACACACACACACACACACACACACACACACACACACACACACACACACACAGAGAACAATTTGACACATTTCCCGCTCTTATGTGCCCATCCCCCCACATGGATCACACCTTGCACACGCAGTACATGTTCAGTGTCTGTTCTTTGTATATTTACTGCAGTTCTTCATGTGTACCAGTCGTCTGATACAATATGTACAGTTTGAAAGGGTGTTAAATGAAATGTGGTGATGATTTATGGTTTTTGTGTTAATGTAATAGCAGTTAAAACAGGACCGGTCACATTTGACCGTGAACACCAAAGTAAGGGGGAACGAAGACAATAGGAGGGTTGAAGTGTATTTCGATGCTAAAATATATGCACTTTTACTCGAGTACTTTTTGTACTTTAGGTTTTTATTTTGAAGCTTAAAAGTGAGTACTTCTACTTGAGTACTTTATCTACCTGAAGTTTATTTGAAGTTTACTTTAGCTGCAGGTGAGTCCGTCGAGGCTGTAGGTGTCACCCCCCCCCCCCCCAGTACTCATGATTTATGAGTGCTTTTACAGGAGGTCTGTTTGTCTAACAGTCACCTATCAAGGAGAAACCTCCTCCTCCAGCTCTTCATTTCCTCACGGACCTTTCACAGACCTTGCCTGTCAGCTCCAATGACCCCTTCCTCAAATAACAGCTTGTCCACCAGCCACACGTCTACCTCCACCTGTGCGCCAAACATCTTACAAATTCATCCGTGTGACTGATTCAGGACGCAGGGGGCTTTCTTCAGAGTGTTGCCCTCTTTAAGAAACTCATGAGTTACTTATGTGTGTTCACCAGGGGAGCTTCCTATGCCCTTTATGTAACAATAACAGTGAATACATATGGCTGCGTTTCTCTTCTCTTATTTTTCATTTCCTCGCTCCTCGGGCTCGGTCTCACCGGAAGTTGATTTGTCTGCGCAATCTTGAGGAGCGTCCCAGTGGCCTTATTTGTGCCGGAGGGCCGAGGGCCGAGGATCGAGGAGCGATAATGGAGGAGCGATAAATCCTCAGACACTCGCCCCGCCCCCTTACTGTGTATCGCTCACTGATTGGACGATGCAGCGCATGCACTGATCTGGCTGCTGTCAGACGATCAGCTGTCACAAACGGACGTCGCTTCACGTGACGCTCCGGAGGAAAGGACGTCCCATTGCTCTTAAAACTAATTTCCCTGCTTCTCGTGGTTTCCTTGCGTCTCTCCATGCTTCCCTGGTGGGAGGGACTAGTCACAGGGAAACGACGCAAGTGAGGCACGCAAGGAATCCATTTAACCGAAGTGAAACGCACCCTATATCAACAGGAGAAAGATTGTATATCTCAAGTGTGTCCATAAATAACCTTTCATTAATTTGTAACACGTTTATTTAACATTTATTATTATCATCATCAGCTTTATTGAAGAGATTCAAGGTCCATTTTTAAAAGACAGACAACACTCAATATAAATTAAAAAAGGCAGTTATACCAATGTTTCCACAGAGGTGACTGGTATCATATCATAATAATATATTCATTTTAATCAAGGATTATGGGCCATTTTTTACTTGTATCTGTCTTCAATCTTTAATGAATTTGTTATCATGGAGAAAAAAGTGAGAAATCTGAGAAAAAAATCTGAAATCTGAGAAAAAATGTAATTCTGACTTTATTATCAGAGATGAATAAAAGAAGCATTTTTGGACGAACTTCAAACAAATAGCACATGTTCCTAATCCTCTTCTGTACCTTGTAAACATTTGGCTGTAACAAAACAATGTCCCAAAATTGGATTGATAAAGTATAATCTAATATAATATAATATATGAATAATATCTAGAACCTGTTTCACAGAGAGAGAACGGCTGTCTGTTCCTCCTTAAATCTCAGTGAAGCTTAAAGACGGGAAAATCAAACACAAATTCTGAGTCTCTGCGAACAGATGCCATTTTGTAATCAGAGTGTGTTCTTCTTCATCTCTTCATCTTCATCAGTTTGAACCGAGCACAAACACAGCTTCGCCCACTAAAGTTGGCAAAAGCAAACTAAGCGTTGGTAAGAAAAGTTGTCCTGGAGGATGAAAGCACTTCAGTGAAACGTAAGAACCGATGTCTGTGCTGAAACTGTTTTCCTCTCTGAGACGTGTGCTGAGGGAAAGAGAGGATGGAAAAGAGAAGGGGAAGAAGGGGAGTTTTGAAAGTTGTTTCTGGAGGGAAAGAGAGATGTAAGGATGTGGAGTTTTCCTCCTGAGGGCTGACAGACATGTGCCTCATTGCACATTTAGCAGAGAGGTCCAACACACTTCAAACAGGAGGGAAAGGGAAGGTGCTTCTAATATAAAAACTGTACGATGTGTTTAGATATCAGGTTTTGGATCTGTGTCTGATTCACTATCTGCATGTGCTGTGTATGTCTACGTGCATTCTGCAGGTGTAACGTTACCGTGTGTTTGGAAATGTGCGCTGAGGCCGTGTTCACACTGCAGTTCATTCCCACATGCTGCTCTCATATCTGTGTATATCCATTCGGTTGTAACTGGTATTCAGTTTCAGTGCAAAAGGCAACAAAAGACGTCACATCTGCCATTACTGTCGTTTCCAACAACGTTTAAAATAAAGTTTATCCACTTGACTTTCGGCCATTCTTTGATTGAAAAAGAGACCGACAACTTTTCTTTTGCTGTTGAAACATTATCTTTGTTTCACATTGAGATATGACCAATGCACTGTGAAAGGGGGAACAACTGAGTACATTGAGTATGATTAAGTTAAGTTCAATTTGTAGGTACTTGTACTTTACTCGAGTATTTCAATGTTTTGCTACTTCGTACGTTTACCCTAAAATTCAGAGGTGCATGGTGTACTTTTACTCCACTCCATGTATTTACACTGAACAAAAATATAAACGCAACACTTTTGTTTTTGCTCCCATTTCTCATGAGATGAACTCAAAGATCTAAAACATTTTCTATATACACAAAATAACCATTTCTCTCAAATATTGTTCACAAATCTGAAAAAGTCTGTGATAGTGAGCACTTCTCCTTTGCCGAGATAATCCATCCCACCTCACAGGTGTGGCATATCAAGATGCTGATTAGACACAGGTGTGCCTTAGGCTGGCCACAATAAAAGGCCACTCTGAAACGTGCAGTTTTGCTTTATTGGGGGGGTCTGGGGGGGTCCGAAAACCAGTCAGTATCTGGTTTGACGGGTAGGGGTAGGGGTAGGGTTAGGGGTAGGATTAGGGTTAGGGTTAGGGGTAGGGTTAGGGTAATGTTGTTAATCGAGTGGCCCATGGTGGTGGTGGGGTTATGGTATGGGCAGGCGTATGTTATGGACGACGAACACAGGTCACTCGATTCACTACATTACCCACACACAAATTAGACACACACAAACTCCCAGCCAGGCTGCGGGTGTGTGTGTGTTTCGGGCTGAGTTCCGCTGTGTCTCACTGTCTCGCAGACGGCCACTGGGCTCACAGGGGGGGGGGGGGGGGGCAAGAGCTCCAACAAGCCGTTTAGGACAGAGAGAGAATACACATACTATACAGAGATGCTGTTTGAGAAACCAATGTGAGTTTGGAACATTGAACAATGTGAATCTATTCTAGTAGACCTCAACAATGGAATTATGATCAGCAGAAATGGCCATGGGACCTTTAAATCAGACTTTAGTTACACCTGGAGTAAATTCACAAGCTACCCTGCAAATATATGTATCATATAATTTACAAGTATATACAATAAATGTAGGTAAAAACTCTGCTATTATGTCGGGGAAAATGTATAATGCTAATGATCAACAGACATACGATCAGATTTAAATCAGTTAGACTTTATCAGGCCTTTTCAGATTAATTATTATATTTTGATATATAATGTATTTGACAACCTAACTTTTTTAGACATTGTATTTCTGACATTTCAACACTTACGTCTGAAACTATGACTGATAATTCACACTAACAGACACACAGGTTTTCAGGGAACAAAAAACAGGGTAAACTCAATTTTAGACTAATTCAATAAAGGAAAAAGGTCAAATTAAAACCATAAGGGTATGTGGAGTCTATTTTTATATAACATTACAAGAGTCTTACTATTACATTATTTGCTTATTGTGCTCATTGTATGTGATGTGACTTTGGAATAAATGGACCCAATCACCCCCCCCCCCCCCCAGTTTAGATGGGGTGGACAGGAACGTAGGGAAAAGTTACATGAGAAAGTGTTTAGCTTGCAATATTGAAAGTAGCAAGGTCAGGTGCAGAGACTGAGAGAATACAAAGAGGTAGAACAGCACATCGCACCGGCCTTCACTCTGTATGGGAGCCGCGCTCCCCGCAGAGCTAGGAAGCACCATTATGGTTTCCCGCTATATCTGAAGAAACGTTAGAGAAAACAAATGATGTGTGTTAGAGACAGAGTAGGGAGGGACCTCGCCAGCCGGCCGAATGATGATTGGAGGATCGTGTTGCCAAGAGACTCTATCTGAGACTGTGCACCAACCAAAGAGAACCAAGTCTAAACCGCGGTATCTCTTCAGTCTTGATCAATCATAAATGTACGGGCAACGCCCTGTGTAATAAAATGTATTGTCACACGAGGTTCGGGGCTCTTTACGGATTCGGTGGTTACAGATTATAGCTTTGCTAGCTGTGATTTCCGAGACGTGACGAGTCCTTGGCCAAGTGAATATATCTTTTGCTCTCTTTACAATAAATAGTTAAACTTAGAAGTTGTCTGTCTTTTCTGGAATTCTGAACCCAACAGGTAGCAAACATTTCAGAGTATATTCTGATGATATCCTGTGTGTCCATGCATGAGTGGACTGGAGTGCATGCTGTGACCCCTGATGTGTGGTCGCTATCTGAGGAACTTATATCAGGGTTCAGATCTATCTCTCCCACTTCCTGGTGTCACCTGAGACGCTCTTAGCCCCGCCCACTTGCCCCGAGGCTTCAGGTGTGTGAAGCCATTCATCACCTGTCAATCACCCTCTTCAATCACTGCCAATCACATCACTCCTCCCTCCACTCCCTCCCCCTTCCTGCCTCTTAACAGGCCTCCTTTTGTTTCAGTTGTTCATGTTCTCTGTTGTTTTTCAATTTCATGGCCATTTCTCCCCCATAATCAGTTTGCTCAACATGCCCATTACTTATTACTGTTTGCCTCAGTTGCAATTGTCTTGGTATTCAATGATCATTTTCTTTCTTTTCTGCTCGGTAATTGAGGCAGTGGAGTGTCTTTTTTCTTCTCAGTCCAGTAAACTCTATCACTCTGTCTCTCATTCTCTCTTTGCATTGTCTCTGTGTGTGTGTGTGTGTGTGTGGTGTGTGTGTGTGTGTGTGTGTGTGTGTGTGTGTGTGTGTGTGTGTGTGTGTGCACATAATGGCAACACATAGAATGCCACATTAATTACACTTCATAATAACATGACAGCGCACACGCTCGTACATGGAAAGATGTGCACACACACACTGTCTCCCTATCCAGCGTTTCAATTAAGAGCCAGACTATCGTGAAAATGACACACACACACACACACACACACACAATCCCATGAATTACATTTCCGTGCCGAAAACACAACACTAATAAATCACACTTTTCACTTTTAATGCAGGATCCGGTGACAAAATATGACAACGTTTTACACCGGGTTTTCATTTCCTAATGGTGGAGGCCTCACCTCTCACGCATTCCCTTTTCTTCTCTCCTGTCAGCTCCCATCACTGTCCTCATCTATCCTGGGCTCCTTTCTCCTTCTACCTCTTTTCTTTACGCCTTTGTCCTTTCTTTCTTTGTTTCTCCTGCACCCCCCCCCACTCTCCTTCTCCCCTCGTTGGGAATAGGAGGCAATTTTGAGCGATGTAGGTTAATGACGGCGGAGACTCAGTGGCCTGGTGTCTGGAAACACGCCTGGAATAAACACTGGGACATCTGACATCTTCTGACAGCGATGAGCTCGGAGCAACTCCAGCCTCACGTGAGCTGGTTTTAAGATGGAGAAACCTAGAACAAAGTTATCTTAAGGTTTTTTTATGTCAGAAAGACCCTGGTGGGGGAGAGCCTCCTAGCGTGCCATCAAAAAGCACTTTTTATAATGTTTCTGTTACTGAATGTCCTCTTCCAATATCAGAGTAGGGCTGAACGATTAATCGATTTTAAATCGAAATCGCGATTTGAAATGATGCGATTATTAAATCGTAAAGCCTGCGATTTTTAAATGTGTCAGTCATCCACACCAATCAGAAGTGCTGTGCTCCACATGTACCAGACATTGTTAACCAATCAGAAGTGGCCCATGATAGAAGGTGATAGACAGATTGATCCAGTCACCTGCCAAGTATCCTTGAAAGTGCCTGCCCTTTCCAAATGGCTTCCAATGGAGCTTTCCAGATGGTTTGGTGAAACAAAGCACCTGAGTCAGGTTAGTAATGCTCCATCACATGTTTCTATTACAGGGTGAATCTTAAATTGAAGCTTGACTTTAAAGCAACCCAACGGAAGTTTCATGTAAGTTTAGTTCTTTCACTCGTAGCTCGGGCTGCGGGGCGCTAGAGACGGGAGCACGTTGATACGACCTTCCTAGCCGGAGTTATGGCCGCATTTTACAATAAACTTCCGTTGGGTCGCTTAAAAACAAATATCGCAATTAGAATCGCAATATTTGTCTGAAAAATCGCAATTAGATTTGTTCCCAAAATCGTGCAGCCCTATATCAGAGTAACATGATAACAAAGGTATCCCAACTGTAGCTGTGAACATGACATCAGCATCAGGACTGTTTGAGGCAGATGATAGCTATGTGATTAACATGATGATTCAGCCTCTATGGAGAGAGACATCAAGCATGCTCATTTCTGACGTGGAGCTAATCTGAAGTAAACATTGAATACTGCTTTCTATTCCTCCATCTTGTGACTGTGTAACTCCCTCTCTTGGATATCAGCATGTGAAGGACACTGTTCAGGAACTAGTCTCTGTATGTGATGACTCCTTCCATTCTGGAGAGGATCACAGATACATGGATCCTGAGGTTGAAGTTCAAGCCGGGGACCAGGGATATTTAAAAATGTTAAGTATTCAGAAAAAGTGAGAATTTTGAGATTTTTTGAAAAAGTCAGAATTTTTGGAGATTTTGAGAAAAAGTCAGAATTTTTTGCTGATTTTGAGAAAAAGTCAGAATTTTTTGGTGATTTGAGAAAAAGTCAGAATTTTTATGTGATTTTGAGAAAAAGGCAGAATTTGTATGTGATTTTGAGAAAAAGGCAGAATTTGGAAATGTTGAGACATGACAGGATGTATGATTACCTACAGTACAATAACCGGCATTCCTCCATCTTGTGACTGTGTGACTCCCTCTCTTGGATATCAGCATGTGAAGGACACTGCTCAGGAACTAGTTGATGCTCTGTGTGTGATGTTATTATTGTATGGCATCTGGTTAAAAACAAGCTTCTCCTCCAATTCATACAGTGAGTGCTTTTCCAAGAGTTGAGATATTTTCAACTCCAAGCACTCAGAGCAACTCAAAAACAGCTGAACGCTCAGAAAAAAAATGGCAGATTCAGAACCTTTTTCTGGATATTTCAGTCTTGAGGCCGTGTTTTGTTTTGGTTTCAGGTGAGCAGCAAGAACAGGTATAGCACAGTGTCTACCCGCTTTATTACCCACAGACAGGGGCGGACTGGCCATCGGGACGTTCGGGACGAATCCCGATGGGCCGGTACTGAAGGGAGCCGGTCGGACGATGTGGGCCGGTCGGATAAGTCACTAGCACCCCCCCCCCCGTTGACAATATACTAGCGGTAATTACTTGCGGTACCGAGGTGGGCCGGCGGTACCGAAGTGGGCCGGTCGAGAGTCCCGGGCTGATTAGTAGTCCCAGTCCGCCCCTGCCCACAGAGTTTCACATGAGATGGCATGGGCTCAATCCTCATTGGAAACAATCTAAAATAGTTGCTTATACTCGGTTAAAGGCACTATATGTGGACGTAAGTGCCCTATTTTTTTAGTGTGACTGATACACTAAGTAAAGACTGTGCTTTTCCTGCTGCTCACCTGCAACCAAAACAAAGCACGGACTCAAGGCTGAAATATAAGACTCTCCGTATCGTTGACTCCAACCCAACCCGCTCTCACCCGTCCCATCTGTCAGTACAGTACACAAACCAGCATTAATCAGGACCCTCTTGACCATGACAGACCCCGTCTCAGCCTGCCCAAACATCCCTCAGTTCTCACACAGTTGTTTGTTAATGTCCACCCCGCTCCGCAGACACCACACAAACCCTCCTTTGTCTAATTGGCTCTCTAAGACGCCCCGGCGATTAAAAATCTCCCAAGTGGCAGCAGAGGATGCCGTGGCTATAGCATCTCCCGCTGAGCTGTGACAGGCTACTGTTTACCAAAACTCTCCCTCTGTTCTCCCCCCCTCTGTCATCTTTGCTTTCTTTCCCTGACTCTCCCCTACACAAAGGGAAGCAGCGAGGGGGAAGCCCTAAGGCAAACAGAGGCTCCGGCAGCAAGACAGAGGGCCATTGATGACGGGGGTCCTGAAAGACACCTCCGATGGACGGGAGGAAGAAGAGACAGAGAGATAAAGGACACGGATGCTGCATGGGCATCAATTCACTGAACACTAGGTTTCGGGTTAATGGCTTGCAGTGTCTGATTTGACGCCACCAAAACTTCTCAAATAATTTACATACAGACCATCAGTTCAAGTTAGACTTTAACACTTTAAACCTTGCAGATACAATCGAATCATTCACAAGATTTGAATCTGGGGACAAAACATCCGATGAGAACAGTTTAAAGTGATTGGAAGTTATTTTCAATGTTTCCAGTAGGGTTAGGGTTCCAGTCACTGTAACACACACACACACACACACACACACACACACACACACACACACACACACACACACACACACACACACACACACACACACACACACACACACACACACACACACACACACACACACACACACACACACACACACACACACACACACACACTGTTTTGTGTAGGGAAAGGCAATCACATTTCAACTACAAGTCTATTCAAAATGCTCTACAAAAGATATTGAAAGCATTAGTGTATCGTGTAACATGTGAAAGACTTTGCACATGTGGTGTTATGTCAAGTGGTGTTGAGGTAGAACTGTTGCAGTCAACATTGAGAAGATTAAATACAATACTCCAGGAAGTAATACAAGTTTAGAAGATGCAATAACACTACATCTGGCAATAACAAAGATCTTGTTATCATGGTAGCAGTCATCCCCTTGTTAAACCTGTGCTACTGTTTGTCCAGGGTCCAACTGTTGGTTGATAGTTCAATTATGAAAGAGTTTTCACAAGATGTTTTTGCAACCTGGCCCACTGCAGGAGAGACTCTAAAAAGAAGACTTTAAAACATGACCTGCATAAAGTAAATACCTTTTGAGCACAATCAGTAAAGGAAATACGTTCTAATGTCAATGGTGAGGGAAGACTTTGGTTCTCACTTGTACTTGTATTGTAACATATATAATTCAGTACAGATCTACTCCGAGTGGTTGGCAGTCAAAGGGGTAATCTATATTAGACAATCTGGTCACGTTTGCCCTGCATTTGATGGTTTTCACTCTGAGTGCATATCTGCTATTTCACTGTTCTTCCCCGAGGCGAATTTGAGCCTTATTATCTGTTCAGCAATTAGCAGGAAATCTGCTCATTATCAAGCCAATTATCCTGCACTAATAGCATGCTTAATCAATCTCATTTCATCAATTATTACCGTTTAACGAGGTGAGTGCGAGATAATGACGCCGTAATTTGAAGTCAGAAAGAGTTGGAGAGATAAGAACTAAGTTGTTTAGACTGTGCAGATGTGTGTGTTCTCGGATCGACTGCGTGTGTGTGTGTGTTTGCTGCATTGTGTGCCATTAAGCCCTCATGTGAATGTGGGCACTTTTAAAAAATGTGTGTGTGTGTCTGCATGTCTGTGTGAAGCTGAGCATGCGGAGATGAATGGGAGCCTGTGAAGCGGGGGGAGTGTGTGTGAGGTGTGTGTGTGAGGTGGTGTGTGTTTTGATGCTGGTGGCAGCTGCTCTGAGTGCAACATTGTCCTCTAGAGATAAGAGGACGGGGCCGCGCTCACAACTGTAAGACTTATCAAAAGGGACCATGCACCATTACACAGCTATTCTGACAGCCTAAACCCCACCATTACACACACACACACACACACACACACACACACACACACACACACACACACACACACACACACACACACACACACACACACACACACACACACACACACACACACACACACACACACACACACACACACACACACACACACACACAGAGCCCATATGGATGCATGCTTGAATTGATTTGCTCGAGCATGTAAAGACAAATTCTATTCGTATACACAACCCATATGGATGCACGCATGAACACACACACATGCCTGGCCACACACACCGAACAAACACAAACGCAGACACACACACACACACACACACACACACTGATAAACAATTCAAACATTCATCTTCAGATATATAAGCAAAAAATGACAAACACATATCTGCATGGGGGACTAAGTGTCTGATCATCACTAGCGGGGACCACACACACACACACACACACACACACACACACACACACACACACACACACAGAAGAACACACTGACTAATAGCAGACAGCCTGTTCTCTTTTCCTAACCACAGTGATTTCTACAATAACCCCCCTCGTGCAAGTAATCTTAGTGACACACACTAAGAACACACTCACACACACACACACTGTTTCCTCGCCATTGCCCATGGGTGCCCAGGCGAGATGCCCTGAAGGGGGCACGGAGGACAGGGTATCATTTTCAGAGGGGACCCATAGGGCAGAGATTGTGTGTGTGAGGGGGAAGAGGGTGGGGTGAGGGGGGGCATTAATTACCTGTGTGCTCCTCCTGCTGAGGGAGGCACAAAGGTCGCCCCCGCCGAGGGGCTAATTATTAGGAAAAGAGCTTTTTAATTTACCGCTGTCTGCTGCCATTCCGCGGAGGAAGAGAAGCGTGTTATTCAGCGCTGCGTGTGCACGTGTGTGTCGGGACAGAGCAGTAAAACGACTCACCGGCTGCACAGGTGGCCCTCCGTCTGACCCCGTGACCCCCGAAGACACACAGAGTTTATCTGGAGCCCTTTTGTTCCCAGGATGCTCACAGCTGCCAATCTACGGAGGTGGAACAGAGGGTGAATAATGATGTAATACTCGGAGGAAGGAACCACAAACAATAACATTGTCTCGCACTCTACGCTGAGAGGCAAATTCACATAAGGATTTCATGTGTTACTAAAAATGACACATCAAAATAAAGTCATGTATGGCATGCCTTCAAGAAACATCACTCCTGTTCTGAAGTCTTTACACTGGCTTCCTGTGTGTCAAAGAATAGATTTCTAAATACTGCTGCTGGTTTATAAAGCACTGAATGGTTTAGGCCCAAAATACATTTCTGACAAATGTATTTATTCTCAGTGTAAAAGGGCCCAGATACATCAATGTTAGCTAGCGTCCTTTACCTACGTTTGTCACTTATCACTTTGGCTTTTTGTCGAAGGAGCCCTTGGAATGTTATCTTCCAGGTTTACAAAAAATGTGATCACTACACCACTCAAACTACAAATAGACACTGGTAGTCTTTTAGTGCTACATGTGATTCCTAATATATTTGTATTGACAGAAATACAAACAGCAAATTTGATGTGTAAATATCATTAGTGATGTTTTATTAGATTGAGCATGTTGTATATGTTAAAACAAGAAGGGTCTACATAAAACTAGAGACAGGATAACACCATAACTACAGGACGTATGTGCTAGTTGGTCGTTTGCTGTAGTCTTTGCAATGTGCTCAAATGTAACTTTCTGGCCCCTTCGCAGGCATGCAACAGTCGTCCAGTTGCCACTATAGTTCTTTGGTTTGTTGTGTCTGGGCCTTTTAAGAGTTTTAAGGTGTTTTGCTCGTTAGCGAGAAACATGAATATTTTGACCTACCATATTTGGGTTCGAGCGGATTGCTAAAATTCAGCTCGCTCCTTTCTGAATGTTGGATCATTCAGCTCAAGCTTGACATTTTGAGTTCATGTCAGCCAAAGTTACACCACGTTTCTTTCAGAAAATGAACATTCTGAAATTCATGAAATTACTAAAAAAAGTAATTATCTGCTGCATTTCTTTTACTGGCAGTGTGAGCACATACAGACACACACACACACACACACACACACACACACACACACACACACACACACACACACACACACACACACACACACACACACACACACACACACACACACACACACACACACACACACACACAGACACACACACACACACATTCGTCTCACATTCCCTTTGACACCTCAACTAACCTTATCCCACCCTGATTCGTTGCCAGTCTTGCCAGTACCACTGCAGCTGCACTATCACAGCAGGGGGTATTTGGGGGGTGAGAGAGAGGGGTGCGATTAGTAGATTATTCAATCAACACCGGCTCTGTGAGCTTCTCCTCTGTTTGACATATTTTCTGTCAGGTTCCTCGCTTCCCGCAGACTTTCAGTTCCTTCTGTCTCCTGCTCAGAATCAGAGAGCCCAGCCCCTCAATGCACCCCCCGGTCCGAAACCCAGCATGGGGTCCCAGTTTCCTGACACAGAATGATCTCTCAATTTGAGGGGAAGTAATCCATTTAGCTTCTGCACGCGGCCTCCATTTTAGTGCTTTTATCCCCCCCCCCCCCCCATTGCAGTGTCTCATGATTTTGCAGCCGAGAGGCGTCAAGGCTGAACTGATCAGCGCTCGGCTGGTTTAGTCTTCTCAGCGAGGATTTCTGCATAATCCAGGTCGATTTCTGTTACATGCTCCGACATCTGCTGCGTTGGACTGTTATTCTTAGAATGTGGATAATATGCTCCAAATATCATATTCAAATTAGGGGTTGTTGAAGCATGGCACAGCAGAGATTTTTCTATTTGCTTTTTTCTACTTTTTGAAATGTCTGTGAGTCTTGTTTCAGACATAATGTCTTCATAATGTAAATACAATTTATGGTATTTTTTCCTATAGAACACAGAGAATATGAGTGTGTTCTGTTAAAAGGCCTCTATTGGCAGGACTATTACGCTTTTCAAAATGAAATGCATGAAAGTTTAAATTAACTTTGAATAATAACACGGGAGAAACGGATCCTTTCTTTTCCTCTCTCCCTCCCTCTCTCCTGACAGCCCGTCAGTTTCTCATGCAGCGCGCTAAACAGTGGGCGGGGCTTCAGGTGATTATGCAGCAGCTGACCTGATCTCTCTCTCGCGTCCGGTTACGCCCCGTCTACACTACAGGCATCAAAACATCTTGAAGCTGGGCGTGTCTGAGGCTTGGCGATTTCTCGCGCCCAACGCGACCAACAACCAATCACATGAATCTCCCGCCCCCGACATACAAAGCAATAGCAATGTTAAAACGAAGTAAACTGGATATAAAATCCCCAAACAGGCGAAAACCTACCAGTTTCACCCACTGTCTCTGCCACCTCCCTCCATGCCTGGTTCCTCCGGTTTGTATCCCGGTAAATAGTTCTGGTCGTAAAGAACCGGGTGATTTGCTACCGTAATTTCTCGTTTGGAATATGAGGAAATGAACTGCGGTCTGGCTCTCCCAGCTTGCACGCGGTTTGATTGGCTAGCGCTTGTACTGGCGGGAATTGCATAAACGGGATTTGATTGGCTGATGCCAAGCATCGAGCCTCAAAAGTTGAACATTGTTCAACTTTTGATGCCGATAGATGCTCGTGATGCTTGCAAAGCCATGCCATGCTCCCCACAATGCAGTTCGGCGAAGATTCAAAATCTTCTACGTCACCCCATTCAAATGAATGGGCGAAGCGTTGAAAGCATTTTTCGATGCCTGTAGTGTAGACGGGGCGTTACACTTCACTCGCGTTTATGTCCATATCGATCAGATCCAGCTCTCCTGATCGGCCTTTATAGAGAGCACAGATCAAACTATTAAGAGTGAAAATCGCCCGATAATGATCGGGGGCCAATCGATCGGAGCATCGGACATTTTGACCAGCAGGTTTTGAATTTATCGCTTTTTATTTAATGTTACCAACTAAAAACCGGTAATTACCGGCTAACGGAAACCCTGGGGTAGACATGTGGATATTATCCGGCTGAACAAAACGTGATCCGTCTCTTAAATGTGTTTCAACCACAGACCTTATTTCCAGCTATTTTCCAAAATCCTATGGAGAAATTGCATTGCTTTTTTGTCGAAGGAGTTTACATCCGGGTTTTAGGATGCGTCACTGCGGTTCTCTTCAGAATGAACACAAAAACGTCTGTTTTTATTTGTTTTTCATTAGAAAATGCACATAATTGAGCAACACCCAAACTTTTTCACACATATGAATTATATTTTGTTGGATTATTTGTTATTGGTGATCAGCATGAGTTCCATATAGATACTTGTTTGTTCTGTCAATACTTTTTGAAAAGGTGAATCCGTTCACTATATTTTCCACATACAGTCTCTTTGTTCACTTGATTTGATTCCAGACGACAACTTTCAAACCAATTTATTTTATCATTATTTAAAATTGACAACAGAAAGGACTTATTCTAACTGCAGTGTAAGTGTAGTAAGTATTTAAGAGAGGACCTCAGAGCTCAGCAGAGCAGAAGTAATATTTAATGTCTGGGAAAGAGACGACTTAAAAATGTCCTCTGAGATGAGAGCGACCGCTCGGCTCCGGCCTCTGCAGCGAAACTAACCGGCTAAAGGTGTCAAGCTAAGGGGTCACGACTCACGTACAATAAGACTCTCACACACACACATATTCACAGAAGATGGGCCACTGTTGCCATGGGAACAACCTGCCAAATCCTGTGAGTGAGACGTATTTAAATGGAAATCTATCTGCACACTTTGAACAAATCCAGATTCATTTCAGACACCCTGGTTATTCTCTCCTCTCCCCCTCCTCTCTCTTGCCTTGGTGCGTTTGGCCATGGCTGGTCGCACTGCAAAGCCAGCACAGCCCAGAGGTTTTTAAGAAGATTATCGAACCTGCAGTGAAAGAAAGTAGGGGCATGGGGGGGGAACTAATAAACACGGAGTGAAAACCCCAACAAAAACATTTGAGGAAAGGGTGGGAGGAGGATTGGAGCTGATTTAATTCAAATAGTCATGTTCTTGCTTGAAACAGAGACAGACTAATTCCAGCCATAATATGGATTTACAAAATGATACAGAGCCATTTGGGGAGGGGGCTTGGAGTGAGAGCGAATGCAAAAGGAAGAAAAATAAAGTAAAGATGTCATTTGGCTGAGGATATTTGACAGAGACAAAGTGACAAATTAAGGCTGAAGTCTTCCCTCTCCATTTCTTCTTTTAAAGCCAGTTTGCAATTGAGATGTTGGGCCAGATGTTTAGGGAGAAAATGGGACAGGACAAGAAAAGAGAGGAGAGCAAGTAACATGTTTTTTTTAGAATCATGATTCCTCGGGATAGTACAACATGGCCTAAACTAAAACTAAATGGATCCAGCTGTGTGAGAAAGTGTCTTCATCTGGAACTAGCCCACCTTCAAGGATGAAATACCAACAAAGAAAAGCAACAATATCCTCGTGGGTCCTGACGGGTTCACAGTGTGGTCTTTTAATTGTAAAAAATCTGAATAATTGCACATGTGTTTGGGAGGACACATAACTAGAGCATCTATATGACCCACTGAAAACTTGGCAACAGCAATCATCCAACAACTGTCAAAAATGTTTAATGCGAATGTCATGGGAAAAAACCCCAGAACTGTTGGTCAAATATGTACCAAATTCCTGCGTTGTGTTGCTGTCGGTCAGGAAACACTGAAAATGGGTTTCTTTGGAAGATATCCACTTGATTTGTATTACTTGAGAACTGGAGCTTTAAATTAGCTCAAGCTGATCTTTAGATATCATGTTTTTTCATAATGAGAACTGTGTACTGAATAACAAATGTTCCCTGCAAGTTAAATTGACCTTTTCTTCCTGCTGTATCCAACCATAACATTTAAAATGTTGACATTTGGGTGACAAATAAGTCACATGCTTTATGGACGTTACTTGTCTGTTTCTATTAACCGCACATATGGATTGTTTCCATAAAACCATCTGAGAATCATTTATCGGTTACTTGGCCGGTGACTGGATAGAGCGTCTGTCAATCAAACCTTCACCGAATCCAGTCGAGACAAGAGCGAAAACATCCATAAAGCCTTCACTGTCGTTCTTTTAAGAAGAAACTTTCCAGTTTTGATATCACTAATGTTAAAAAACAAGAAAACGCACACCAATAACTTTCATTCCTTATAGGAGTGGAGGAAACTGAATGACGCCTAAAAGACGGATTCTCAGAGATGCAGCTGTTTTTCTTAATCCAGGTAAGAAAATCATAATTTACAGACGATACTTCCTTAAAAAGTAGAACATGTAACACTTAAGCATAGATTCTAAATACACTATTCATACATGGTGTTAATACAAGGTTCTGTGATCAGCTCTCATAATAGATATATACGGATGTCAAAAACCCAAAGCTAAATTTAGCCTGGGCCTTTTTTCCAGGTTAATCCGACCCTGCACCTACGAAACGATACGATAATACTTTAGTGCTAAAGGGTCTTTGAGCATGTTTTCTCTCAGTGAGAGTGATGTTATGTTAAATGTTTGTTTGTTTCTTGATATATGTCCATGCTGATGTTACAAATGGAGCTGCTGTGATGCAAGTCAAATATTTCAGACTCAGTGGCGAGCCGTCAGGGCCCTCTAAGCCCTCTCTGAGGGCCTAAGATATTCTACAAAATAATATTTAAAAACATTAAAAATATATATATATATATTTTAAATATTTTTTTCGTTATATTTTTCATTAGTTTTACCAAAATAACTTGATTTAATTGTATTTAAAATAACATTTCCAAAGAAATAAATCCTTCGAATCTGCCTATTCAGTTTCTGTTTGAATGTGAAGGGTTAAATGAAAGAAGCTCCTTGAGCCGTCTCTCCGAAGATATGTGAAGACAGGAGCTGATTGGTGGTCCAGCTATGAATTCACAGAGGGCCCGCTATAGTAACTGAACGAGAGAGTAATGTCAAATCACCGCTGTGAAGCTTTTCTTGTTTCCATAGCAACAACAACTTCCTGTCAACAATGTAAACTCTCCTTCAAAATAAAAGCATTTCCATACAAAATAGGAAGCCAAGCCAAATTACACTTAAGACATACAACTGCAACGAACGTAACAAACACAATGCAATATCCTTTTCAATTTCAAAGAACACAAATTGGGTTATGTACATGTGTTGTTTTGTGTGGTAGAGGGTCGCTTTCATTGATGTGTTTTGCACCCCGGGCCGTTGTTCTGATATTCCGCTGAAGTATACGCTGTGACGTAATAACTAATTTTTTCGAGGGAAGGGGTGGGGGTCAGAGGGCCTAGGTATACAAATCACGGCTCGCCACTGTTCAGACTTGATCTGACCATTAAAGTATTATCGTATCGTACCTGGTCCACAGATTTATACTGTACATTGTTCTGAAGTGTGTGAGTGGTATGTTTCCGATGTGTGTGTACAGAAAGTTATTGCCTCTTAACATCTGCAGCAGTAGCAGTGTGTAATCCTTGAGTAGACACTGATAACTTGGCCCATTAGCGGTAGCCTCCAGCAGATTCCTCGGGGAGAACACAGCATGGAGGACAATCCTTCTTGTTCCGCCGCCCTGAACCCCGCTCTTTAGTGTTTACCTACATATTTTACACCGACGAAAAGGAACAAATTACTCAGCAAGTGCTCTCTGTAGCATGGTGCAAATGTGCTGTTTGTGACTAATGATAGTTTGAGGTTAATTTATACACCTCCAAATGTGTCTCCAGTGGAAGGATAATGTGTTTGTATGTGCCGTTTTGTGTGTACATTTCCTGCACTCCCCTGGGCTAAAATAAAAGTGCCGTTTCTATGGAGGTATTAATGAATCACTTAGCCAGCAGTTACAGCTGCTTTAGCCCGTATAAATAGACACTGCAGTCTGTTTTACATTTTAATATGCATCGTTTACGCTTCCTTTACCCACCTCACAGTCACATGATAAAGCACATAAGGGCCCGTATCCCCTCACATTAGCCGCAAAGTATTGAGCTTCAAACATCTAATGAGCTTCATGACTCAGCATAATTGTAAACAGTGAGCTTTGGGATTAGTGGATTACATGTAGAGTAAATTACTGTTAAGGAATGCATTATTTCACACAGTTCAGACAAAGTAAAAAATATAGGTTTCCAGATGTTTATAGACTTTTCAGAACACATGAAGCTGGTTAGCTTAATTTAGCTTAGCATAACGTTGTGAAACAGGGGGAAACGTCAAAGGTGAATGTATTGCTGGCAAGCATTAGAATTAACTATAGACTTGTAGTTTCTAAGATAAAACTACATCCGGTACGTCGGAAAACAGATAACAGAAGTGAAGTGAAAATATAAAAAAAGATATGTTCACAGATATATTTAAAGACTTTTAGACACAAATAAAGCTGGTTAGCTTAGTTTAGCTTAGCATAACGATTGGAAACAGAATATCTCCGTCCAAAGTTACTGTAATGCCGGCAACTCTTAAAATAAACTATAAACTTGTAGTTTCTAAGATACAATTACTTTTGGGTCGTGCGTATACAGCATTTAAGGAATGACTTGCACTTGAATCTTTCTTTGTTAGTGTCGGATATCTGGAAACTTACAACCAAAGATATTACTCACCTCTTCATCATATAACTCCGCCAACCTAACCATTAACCGTTATGTGGTTCTCTATAGTTTAAGAAACAGGATACTGTACTTGTAGTTAGCATTAATTGTACACATTTACTACACCTAAAATGTTAATTTACTTAATAAATCATATCTGCATTCAAATAGTGTGCCTATTCCTGTGACATATCTCTTATTTAGGCTCTACAAAAACCTAAACCAAAACAAATGTTGGTGTTGTACAGCGGGTTACAGTATGTGCTACTACTATTTTAATACTATTTATCGTGTTAAGGTAAGCTAACTGGTTGCTAGCTCCAGTTATCTTTATCATGTGTTTATCATTCAGACATAACGGGACTATTTATCTACTCAATGGCAACTAAGCGAATAAGCTTATTTCACTAAATGTACAAATACTCCCTTTGCGATGGCATTTTTACTTGCTATTTGTTTGTATTTGGTTTTAGTATGGGTTGTGGCATTCAGAATCTAAAGCCCTGCATTAGATCATCACGTCTTTGTGTAAGCGATGTTGCACAGTGTTTACTAGATTTCAGGCAATAGATTTATGATGGCAGGTCCCGGCACCCAACGTGACGAAACACTGAGCTCATTATGTAGACAAGCCTCCAATAAATAAGCAGAAATCTGCATACGAGTTAAAGGAGATCTTAACCTCCATGACCTCATCATCTATCACCTGTCCAGGAGTGTCTGACTAGATTGAGTCAAAGTCTGAATGACCTTAAGTGTGTCTCTGTAATTGTCCCTGTGAGATGCTCATCATTTTATCATCTTGAAAGTACAGTGGGACGGTGTTAAAAGTCTGTAGGCGTGTTATTGCAGGCCAATGATGTAGCGCTACTGTAATAGAAAGTCATGCTGAGTGCATCTGTCGCAAACTGTGGGTAGATTACGGGGTAATGGCGGAGAAATGTCAACGTCTAAGCCACTTATTTCCACAAAGACATCCGAGAAATGATACTTTATAAAGGAGTTGATTTTCTCCCGCTGAACGATTCCATCCCAGATTGCTGAAACGAAGCGGGGAGAAAATGAAGTGATCTTGCGGTTGTCTCAGAAATATTTCCCACAGCTTTGTTGTCTTTCCAGACGTTTTCCCTCAAAATGATTTCCCCCATTATAACACACCCCTGGGTTCTGCTGTGGATTCAGAGAGTCAGATGTTTTCATGTGTCCCCTGCCAAACGCTGAGCATGTTAACGACCACCCCAGATGGACTGCGTCCCTTCTGCATCACTTACTCTGAGAGCAGCCTGCGAGCGCTCAGAGAGAGAGAGGAGACGGGAAGAGTGACAGAAAAGTGAGAGTGGCGCTCACCAGGAGAGAAGAAGATCTCTGGATAGTTTTCACTTCACAACTCAATATTTTAACCGTGATTATACTTTACCTTTGGCTACATAACTCTAGACCAGAGGTGGGAAGTAGTGAAGTACAAATACTTAGTTACTGTACTTAAGTATATTTTTCTACTCCACTACTTATTTTTCTGACGACTTTTTACTTTGACTTCTTACATTTTGAACACAAGTACCTGTACTTTCTACTTCTTACATGTTGAACACAAATACCTGTACTTTCTACTTCTTACATGTTGAACCCAAATACCTGTACTTTCTACTTCTTACATGTTGAACACAAATACCTGTACTTTCTACTTCTTACATTTTGAACCCAAATACCTGTACTTTCTACTTCTCACATTTTGAACACAAATACCTGTACTTTCTACTTCTTACATTTTGAACACAAATACCTGTACTTTCTACTTCTCACATGTTGAACTCAAATACCTGTACTTTCTACTTCTTACATTTTGAACTCAAATACCTGTACTTTCTACTTCTCACATTTTGAACACAAATACCTGTACTTTCTACTTCTCACATGTTGAACTCAAATACCTGTACTTTCTACTTCTTACATTTTGAACCCAAATACCTGTACTTTCTACTTCTTACATGTTGAACACAAATACCTGTACTTTCTACTTCTTACATGTTGAACACAAATACCTGTACTTTCTACTTCTTACATTTTGAACCCAAATACCTGTACTTTCTACTTCTCACATTTTGAACACAAATACCTGTACTTTCTACTTCTTACATTTTGAACACAAATACCTGTACTTTCTACTTCTTACATTTTGAACCCAAATACCTGTACTTTCTACTTCTCACATTTTGAACACAAATACCTGTACTTTCTACTTCTTACATTTTGAACACAAATACCTGTACTTTCTACTTCTTACATTTTGAACTCAAATACCTGTACTTTCTACTTCTCACATTTTGAACACAAATACCTGTACTTTCTACATCTTACATGTTGAACACAAATACCTGTACTTTCTACTTCTTACATGTTGAACCCAAATACCTGTACTTTCTACTTCTTACATGTTGAACCCAAATACCTGTACTTTCTACTTCTTACATGTTGAACCCAAATACCTGAACTTTCTACTTCTTACATGTTGAACACAAATACCTGTACTTTCTACTTCTTACATGTTGAACACAAATACCTGTACTTTCTACTTCTTACATGTTGAACCCAAATACCTGTACTTTCTACTTCTTACATGTTGAACCCAAATACCTGAACTTTCTACTTCTTACATGTTGAACACAAATACCTGTACTTTCTACTTCTTACATGTTGAACTCAAATACCTGTACTTTCTACTTCTTACATGTTGAACCCAAATACCTGTACTTTCCACTTCTTACATGTTGAACTCAAATACCTGTACTTTCTACTTCTTACATGTTGAACACAAATACCTGTACTTTCTACTTCTTACATGTTGAACCCAAATACCTGTACTTTCTACTTCTTACATGTTGAACCCAAATACCTGTACTTTCTACTTCTTACATGTTGAACCCAAATACCTGTACTTTCTACTACTTACATGTTGAACCCAAATACCTGTACTTTCTACTTCTCACATGTTGAACACAAATACCTGTACTTTCTACTTCTTACATGTTGAACCCAAATACCTGTACTTTCTACTTCTTACATGTTGAACCCAAATACCTGTACTTTCTACTTCTTACATGTTGAACCCAAATACCTGAACTTTCTACTTCTCTCATTTCCCAAACAGCTGGTTCCTTTAGTCTGAATGTGTGTTTGGTGGCGTGATCATTATTCTTTAGAGTCATTGCGTGCCTATTGGTTTGAACACGATCCGTGTATCCATCATTTCCTGGTCTTCTCTAAAGAAGAGGGACCAATGGAAACGTTGTCATGTTGCCGTTGTTCAGCATGGAAACATTCATTAGCTAACAATGACATTATTGTTCTATTAATATAAAGGGAGGTCAGGTACTCTTTAAAACAGCTGCTAGTTATGGGTACTTTTTACTGAAGTACATTTCAAAGCCTTTACTTTCACTTGAGTAAAGAAGTTTAGTCAGTACTTCTACTTTTACTAGAGTATTTTTAAACACGAGTATCTGTACTTCTACTTCAGTAAAGGACCTGGGAAAGGATGTGTGTACTTTTGCCATCTCTGCACAAGTCCCTTGCACCACTTTCTTTTATTTCCTCTTGCACTATTTAAATGTCTTCAATCTTATGTCTGAAGTCTGTTGCATTGTCGGAGGAGATGGGACTTCAGATTTTCATTGCCACACCACGCTTTAGCTACTTCCCATATGACACCAAAAACGTTTTCTGGGTCAGTGTCTAAAAGTATTCACACACCTGATGCATAAACACATGTATGAGCACACACTCGTGTTCCCCAGAACCCCAGACTGTAAAAGTTAACAGAGCAGGACATGGACTCTCTCTGAACTATCATCACCTCACTTCCACTTTCAGACTTTACATTGGCCATGTGCTCTCAGACCGGAGTCCTTGCCTCTGGGCCTCCCAACTTGTTACCCTGATGTTGAAGCCAGGATGCAGTTGGATGTAAGTTATATTTTATTAAGTGTGACAACCTTGGAGGCCATCTATGACATAAGTAGAACTTGTCAGTGTGTAAGTATTTATTTATTAGACAACAAGAAAATTGGTGACGGCCCCTAAATACAAATTCAGGATTTATTGATGTTGTTATTATTATTCTATTCACAACCAATCACAGTTTTGAGGAACTAAACATGTCCCGAAACGCAATTTGGACGCAACATAACAGGTTTTTTACGCACGGACGGTGTAAAATGGCTTAACAGTGCTACCTAGAACACAGCCACTGTATTTGTCTTGATTTACATTTGTCCAGATAAATTGTGCATAAAGCTAAACCCTCACTAACCTCCTCAAATGCAGACAGAACAAGGTGAAATATGGAGGACTCCAGAAATACATTAAAGTCCCCAAAAAGTGATGAAAACTTTGAACGGTTGAATCCGTATTGGCAGTGTAGAAGTGAATCACCTAAATAGCAGGCATTTTCTTTCCTCACTGATATGGAAGATAACATCATTCCTTATATCTCCATGTAACAGACCAGACACATTTTCCATCACCTCACCTCCACTCTCAGAGAAACACTCTTCAGCGTTCAGGCCCAGAGGGAAGACGCTAACGTTGGCCATGCACACTCATCCCTGACTCCTGCCTGTGGGCCTCCAACCTCACTTTTCACTCTCATCTCTAAGCCAGGATGCAGTTGGACGTATGTCAAGGTGGAGGAAGGCCAGCCTCCTCCTCCCTGCTCCTCTCTCCTGTCCCCCCCACTTGCTGGATTAAACATTTCCCTCTTCCTCATCCTCCTTTTTCTTCCTCCCTCACCCTATCCTCATATCTCACTCCTCACAAGTCCCTCCATCGCTCACCCAGAAAGTATTTTATATAATGAAACCTTAAACTGTATACATATCTCTCCAAAATAAACGTCCATATCTCATGAAGTGTCGGCCTCAAACTGATAGGATGAAAGACTGGCAGTGACTGGTTTTCTCTGGTATGCGCGGTAGAGGAGATAGGAAGTCAGAGACACTGATGATACAATATCTTGCTAAGATTGTTTTGACTAAGATTTGAGGAGTCACCGATATGACTCATCTTTAGATAAAGAAGCTTCCAGCAGGCCTTCTGCAGGATAAATACACAAAGAGGGGGGCGGGGCTTCAGACATCCTGGTGGTTAGTCACTGTCGATCCTCCTTGATCAGGGAACAGATCGTGTACTTGAGTAACAGTAGAAGTACTCAGATCTTGTACTTGAGTAACAGTAGAAGTGCTCAGATCTTGTACTTGAGTAACAGTAGAAGTACTCAGATCTTGTACTTGAGTAACAGTAGAAGTACTCAGATCTTGTACTTGAGTAACAGTAGAAGTACTCAGACCTTGTTCTTGAGTAACAGTAGAAGTACTCAGATCTTGTACTTGAGTAACAGTAGAAGTACTCAGATCTTGTACTTGAGTAACAGTAGAAGTACT
The DNA here is from genome assembly GCA_028583405.1 of Pogonophryne albipinna. Lineage (NCBI taxonomy): Eukaryota > Metazoa > Chordata > Actinopteri > Perciformes > Artedidraconidae > Pogonophryne > Pogonophryne albipinna. The sequence goes on from CM053252.1 coordinate 5,546,859, forward strand.
CAGACCTTGTTCTTGAGTAACAGTAGAAGTACTCAGATCTTGTACTTGAGTAACAGTAGAAGTACTCAGATCTTGTACTTGAGTAACAGTAGAAGTACTCAGACCTTGTTCTTGAGTAACAGTAGAAGTACTCAAATCTTGTACTTGAGTAAAAGTAGAAGTACTCAGATCTTGTACTTGAGTAAAAGTAGTACTCAAATCTTGTACTTGAGTAACAGTAGAAATACTCAAATCTTGTACTTGAGTAAAAGTAGAAGTACTCAGATCTTGTACTTGAGTAACAGTAGAAGTACTCAGACCTTGTTCTTGAGTAACAGTAGAAATACTCAAATCTTGTACTTGAGTAAAAGTAGAAGTACTCAGATCTTGTACTTGAGTAAAAGTAGTACTCAAATCTTGTACTTGAGTAACAGTAGAAGTACTCAGACCTTGTTCTTGAGTAACAGTAGAAGTACTCAGATCTTGTACTTGAGTAACAGTAGAAGTACTCAGACCTTGTTCTTGAGTAAAAGTAGAAGTACTCAGATCTTGTACTTGAGTTAAAGTAGAAGTACCAGAGTGTAGGAATACTCTGTTACAGTAAAAGTCCTGCATTCAAAATGTTCCTCAAGTGAAAGTAGAAAAGTATTCTCATCAAAATATAGTGAAAGACAGTGAAAGTAGTCGTTGTGCAGATTGGTCCATTTCAGAATAATATATATGATATGTTTTATAATGATTGATCATCAAAGTGTTCTCAAAGCTGGTAAAGGTGCAGCTAGTCTGAATGACTTTGTAGACTGCAGGGTAGCTGGTGGATTTACTCCAGGTGGAACTAAAGTCTGATTCAACACTTGATTATATTTCACATCATTCATCCAGATCTGTGAAGTAACTAAAGGTATTAAATACATGTAGTGGATGAGAAGTACACCGTACCATTCAGTAGCAAAAGTTTGAAATACTCAAGTAAAGTACCTTTAAAAGTGTACAGTACTTGAGTAAATATACTTTGTTACTTTACACAACTGCAATTAAACCTTCAGTATTACAAGACGTCCTGTCTCCAGCTTCCTCTTTGTGATTGTTTAAGTATCGCTCCGAGATGGAGAATAGATTGGATCATTTTGACATTTGGATGAGTGCGTGTGTTTGTTTTTGGCTCTCAGAAGGTCAGACTGTGGTTTCATGTTTAGTTTGGATCCTCTCTGACAGCCTCCTGCTCAATCTCGCATTGTTTGAGTGTAATGTGATGTGAGCCACAAGGTCACTTTGTTAGCACATGTGTTTGTTTGGTATTGTTCCGTTTATGCTTTTTACATGTTTGCATTGCTTTCTGACTTCGCCTCCCTGTCGTCATGTGTCTGTCTGTGTGTTAGAGCCCTTGTGTTTGTGTGTGGTTAGTTGGGGTTGATGAGAAAGCCAGTGCTTGGCCACCGCTGCTCTGTTTATACAAGTTTCTGGCGTTGAGTAAAGTGTCCTCCTCCGCTGCAGAAACACACACTTTCATTTTCACATCACTCACCAGGAGTCTGCTATAAAACCTGAGTTAAAAGCCAGTCGGATCAGCGTGAAGGAATTATTAATTAATGAATCAATCTTTCAAAAGCGCTTATGCTTCACACCGCCTCGGGTCTGACTCAGCGACTGAGTCACTCCGTTGTTTGTTTAATTTCACGTAAGCTTTGCTGAAAGGCTGAAGCTGGAAAACAATTTAACATCTGCTGCGTGATAAATTACAGAAACGTATCTAACTAATTAACTAATGTGGTCAAGTTTAATTTCTCAGGAATCAGGGCGACTCACAGAAAAGGTTTTACAGACTCACTTATACTGACTTAAAGATCAATGTTTTGGTTAGTGTTCAGACAAAAAGACATGTTTTACTAATGTATATTTGAACGCTCTTCACATAGTATCAGTATGACAAATAAAACATAATTGGTTATCGTGATTTCCATTAAGAGTTCCTGTGCTTTTCATAATATTGTGAGTAAATCCTTTGTAAACTGAAATTTAACCCTTCACTGCATAAATTATGATTTGTTTGGGGGGAAAATATTGATTTAGATATCTGTTGTGGCTTCCTTATCAAAAGGTAGATCACTCCCAACCCCAAGAGATACAGTCATGTTACCACAATATGTTATATGGTTATTAAAGAGTCCTCTCCTGCTGATGTTCAGGTGTATATCAGTGTGTAGTGTCTCTACTTTAAAGAGTCCTCTCCTGTTGATGTTCAGGTGTCTATCAGTATGTAGTGTCTCTACTTTAAAGAGTCCTCTCCTGCTGATGTTCAGGTGTATATCAGTGTGTAGTGTCTCTACTTTAAAGAGTCCTCTCCTGCTGATGTTCAGGTGTATATCAGTGTGTAGTGTCTCTACTTTAAAGAGTCCTCTCCTGTTGATGTTCAGGTGTCTATCAGTATGTAGTGTCTCTACTTTAAAGAGTCCTCTCCTGCTGATGTTCAGGTGTATATCAGTGTGTAGTGTCTCTACTTTAAAGAGTCCTCTCCTGCTGATGTTCAGGTGTATATCAGTATGTAGTGTCTCTCCTTTAAAGAGTCCTCTCCTGCTGATGTTCAGGTGTATATCAGTGTGTAGTGTCTCTACTTTAAAGAGTCCTCTCCTGTTGATGTTCAGGTGTCTATCAGTATGTAGTGTCTCTACTTTAAAGAGTCCTCTCCTGCTGATGTTCAGGTGTATATCAGTATGTAGTGTCTCTACTTTAAAGAGTCCTCTCCTGCTGATGTTCAGGTGTATATCAGTATGTAGTGTCTCTACTTTAAAGAGTCCTCTCCTGCTGATGTTCAGGTGTATATCAGTATGTAGTGTCTCTACTTTAAAGAGTCCTCTCCTGCTGATGTTCAGGTGTATATCAGTATGTAGTGTCTCTACTTTAAAGAGTCCTCTCCTGCTGATGTTCAGGTGTATATCAGTATGTAGTGTCTCTACTTTAAAGAGTCCTCTCCTGCTGATGTTCAGGTGTATATCAGTATGTAGTGTCTCTACTTTAAAGAGTCCTCTCCTGCTGATGTTCAGGTGTATATCAGTATGTAGTGTCTCTACTTTAAAGAGTCCTCTCCTGCTGATGTTCAGGTGTATATCAGTATGTAGTGTCTCTACTTTAAAGAGTCCTCTCCTGCTGATGTTCAGGTGTATATCAGTATGTAGTGTCTCTACTTTAAAGAGTCCCCTCCTGCTGATGTTCAGGTGTATATCAGTATGTAGTGTCTCTACTTTAAAGAGTCCTCTCCTGCTGATGTTCAGGTGTATATCAGTATGTAGTGTCTCTACTTTAAAGAGTCCTCTCCTGCTGATGTTCAGGTGTATATCAGTATGTAGTGTCTCTACTTTAAAGAGTCCTCTCCTGCTGATGTTCAGGTGTATATCAGCATGTAGTGTCTCTACTTTAAAGAGTCATCTCCTGCTGATGTTCAGGTGTATATCAGTATGTAGTGTCTCTACTTTAAAGAGTCCTCTCCTGCTGATGTTCAGGTGTATATCAATATGTAGTGTCTCTACTTTAAAGAGTCCTCTCCTGCTGATGTTCAGGTGTATATCAGTATGTAGTGTCTCTACTTTAAAGAGTCCTCTCCTGCTGATGTTCAGGTGTATATCAGTATGTAGTGTCTCTACTTTAAAGAGTCCTCTCCTGCTGATGTTCAGGTGTATATCAATATGTAGTGTCTCTACTTTAAAGAGTCCTCTCCTGCTGATGTTCAGGTGTATATCAGTATGTAGTGTCTCTACTTTAAAGAGTCCTCTCCTGCTGATGTTCAGGTGTATATCAGTGTGTAGTGTCTCTACTTTAAAGAGTCCTCTCCTGCTGATGTTCAGGTGTATATCAGTATGTAGTGTCTCTACTTTAAAGAGTCCTCTCCTGCTGATGTTCAGGTGTATATCAGTATGTAGTGTCTCTACTTTAAAGAGTCCTCTCCTGCTGATGTTCAGGTGTATATCAGTATGTAGTGTCTCTACTTTAAAGAGTCCTCTCCTGCTGATGTTCAGGTGTATATCAGTATGTAGTGTCTCTACTTTAAAGAGTCCTCTCCTGCTGATGTTCAGGTGTATATCAGTATGTAGTGTCTCTACTTTAAAGAGTCCTCTCCTGCTGATGTTCAGGTGTATATCAGTATGTAGTGTCTCTACTTTAAAGAGTCCTCTCCTGCTGATGTTCAGGTGTATATCAGTATGTAGTGTCTCTACTTTAAAGAGTCCTCCCCTGCTGATGTTCAGGTGTATATCAGTATGTAGTGTCTCTACTTTAAAGAGCCCTCTCCTGCTGATGTTGAGGTGTATATCAGTATGTAGTGTCTCTACTTTAAAGAGTCCTCTCCTGCTGATGTTCAGGTGTATATCAGTATGTAGTGTCTCTACTTTAAAGAGTCCTCTCCTGCTGATGTTCAGGTGTATATCAGTATGTAGTGTCTCTACTTTAAAGAGTCCTCTCCTGCTGATGTTCAGGTGTATATCAGTATGTAGTGTCTCTACTTTAAAGAGTCCTCTCCTGCTGATGTTCAGGTGTATATCAGTATGTAGTGTCTCTACTTTAAAGAGTCCTCTCCTGCTGATGTTCAGGTGTATATCAGTATGTAGTCTCTCTACTTTAAAGAGTCCTCTCCTGCTGATGTTCAGGTGTATATCAGTATGTAGTGTCTCTACTTTAAAGAGTCCTCTCCTGCTGATGTTCAGGTGTATATCAGTATGTAGTGTCTCTACTTTAAAGAGTCCTCTCCTGCTGATGTTCAGGTGTATATCAGTATGTAGTGTCTCTACTTTAAAGAGTCCTCTCCTGCTGATGTTCAGGTGTATATCAGTATGTAGTGTCTCTACTTTAAAGAGTCCTCTCCTGCTGATGTTCAGGTGTATATCAGTATGTAGTGTCTCTACTTTAAAGAGTCCTCTCCTGCTGATGTTCAGGTGTATATCAGTATGTAGTGTCTCTACTTTAAAGAGTCCTCTCCTGCTGATGTTCAGGTGTATATCAGTATGTAGTGTCTCTACTTTAAAGAGTCCTCTCCTGCTGATGTTCAGGTGTATATCAATATGTAGTGTCTCTACTTTAAAGAGTCCTCTCCTGCTGATGTTCAGGTATATATCAGTATGTAGTGTCTCTACTTTAAAGAGTCCTCTCCTGCTGATGTTCAGGTGTATATCAGTATGTAGTGTCTCTACTTTAAAGAGTCCTCTCCTGCTGATGTTCAGGTGTATATCAGTATGTAGTGTCTCTACTTTAAAGAGTCCTCTCCTGCTGATGTTCAGGTGTATATCAATATGTAGTGTCTCTACTTTAAAGAGTCCTCTCCTGCTGATGTTCAGGTATATATCAGTATGTAGTGTCTCTACTTTAAAGAGTCCTCTCCTGCTGATGTTCAGGTGTATATCAGTATGTAGTGTCTCTACTTTAAAGAGTCCTCTCCTGCTGATGTTCAGGTATATATCAATATGTAGTGTCTCTACTTTAAAGAGTCCTCTCCTGCTGATGTTCAGGTGTATATCAGTATGTAGTGTCTCTACTTTAAAGAGTCCTCTCCTGCTGATGTTCAGGTGTATATCAATATGTAGTGTCTCTACTTTAAAGAGTCCTCTCCTGCTGATGTTCAGGTGTATATCAGTATGTAGTGTCTCTACTTTAAAGAGTCCTCTCCTGCTGATGTTCAGGTGTATATCAGTATGTAGTATCTCTACTTTAAAGAGTCCTCTCCTGCTGATGTTCAGGTGTATATCAGTATGTAGTGTCTCTACATGTCTCCATGCTTTAATGTTCAAAAAGCTCTTTATGTTTCTCATACTGCCTGTGCTGCAGCACCTCTTTTCACCCTCTGTCTGAAACCAGAGCCCAGTCTGCTCTGATTGGTTAGCTGGCCGGCTCCGTTGTGATTGGTCAACCACTTCAGGAAGTCCTGCCCCTTATCACGTACAATGTGTTGGAGGCGCGCTAGCTAATAGAAGGGCGAGTGTTACATAGTGATGTCATTATGTTACGGAAGTAAAAAGGAGTCCAATTGAAACAATTAGTAGCTTTTAGGCTGTGAAACAAAGACAAGTGTCACCATTGTTTGCATTCTGCTTATGCATAATACAGTATTAAACATAAGAAGTACAATAAATGTGTATGATTATTTTATATCTCTCCTATTTGTAACCATCCTGTTCATGACACCATGTTCTCATCACACCAGGAGTGTGTCGTTTCCGTGCGTTACATGTCTAATAAGGATTTTTTTTCTTCCTTCACATCTGTGTATCCACTGAACTTTTGCTCCTGATTCGAAACCCTCCCTGAGATTTGGCCTCCTGGCTCTATCCGCCGTGAACACACACATCTTGTTCTGTATCTGGACAGTGTCCTGTAAAGCTGCATTACATTCTACCTTGACATTTAAATCAGCATCCAACACTGTCTAATTGAAGTTTTCCTGCCAAATCACAGAGTTCTGTTTATGCCTCTCCCTCTCCTCATACACACACGCTGTAAAAGTGCCAGTAAACACCTCGTCTTGATTGTGTAACTATCCCAACAATCCATTACCAGCTTTATGTTTGGCTTATTATGCTGCCTGTCACCCGGTTGGATCCACGCGACAAACTTTATTTACGTTTGCACGACCCCAGATGCATCAATGTGATCTTCCAGCAGCGTATTTTGTTGATGAGACGCTGTGTGCATCTTGAGTGTATTAACTTCTGGATTTCCCACCATGTTTGCCTTTAGGTCAGCAGTCCAAAATAAAATAAACAGATTTTGCATTCTTTAGCAGTAAATGTCTCATTTCTGGCTGGGAGTGAGACGAAGAACACACATTTATTTTCCATTTAGACAAAGACAGTGGTGGTTTAGTCACTCTCATTATGCCTGATGTCTCCGAGCCACTCACTGACTCGAGTATTAACAGAGACTAACAACAAACAGTGATAAGCAGGAGATGTGAGACGTGCTTGTTCTGCATGTTGTACCCACATAACGAAGGCTGTTTCGACAATGCTCTGTGTCTTTATCTTACTGACATTAGCATCCTCTCCAGACTTGTTGACAGAGGACAGGAAACACATCTATGAAGCTTAGTGGGATCCTTTAACTTTAATGACATTTTGACTTCAAATGCAACCTCTCACCTCACATGTCCTGTCTGTTGTGGTTCTCCGTCCGAAAAGACCTGCGGTTGCACACGTTACTCTGTAAAGTCATGTTTATCATCATGTCGGTTTGATGAAAACTTTTTCAACTGGTTCACCTGCCTTTAGCGTTACCAACATCTTACGTCCCCTCAAAACTATTTCAAAGACCACATTTCCAGGACTGTTTTCACCCCCAATCCGCCATCGCCAATGCCACGTTAAGAGCCCATAGAAACTTCTCGAACAATCCAGGTCTCAACTCACACTCTTCAGTCAAAGTCATCAACGATCTGCCCGGTTGACGTTCGGCAAATTGAAACAGTTTCAAGTCGTATAGCGTTAAAACAATCTTATGTCCATGTTAAAAGCCTTCTATCCCATGAAAACAACTTCAAGACCAATTATCCGGGACTATGTTCACCGCGCAGTAATTTGTCATGTTAACCGGCCATGGAAACTTCTAGAACCATCCACAACTCAAACTGTCGAGTCAAAGTCATCATCTGAAGTTATTCGTATGTAAACGGTGAATTGAAACCAGGTGGTCTCTGTTAAAAGCCTTGTATCCAATGAGAACAACTTTGAGACCAAATATCCAGGACTATTTTCAGCATGCAGTAATATGTGATTTCAAATTGATTAATGCCATGTTAAGAGGCCGTGGAAACTTCTCGATCAATCCAGGTCTCAACTCACACTCTTCAGTCAAAGTCATCAACGATCTGCCCGGTTGACGTTCGGCAAATTGAAACAGTTTCAAGTCGTATAGCGTTAAAACAATCTTATGTCCATGTTAAAAGCCTTCTATCCCATGAAAACAACTTCAAGACCAATTATCCGGGACTATGTTCACCGCGCAGTAATTTGTCATGTTAACCGGCCATGGAAACTTCTAGAACCATCCACAACTCAAACTGTCGAGTCAAAGTCATCATCTGAAGTTCTTCGTATGTAAACGGTGAATTGAAACCAGGTGGTCTCTGTTAAAAGCCTTGTATCCAATGAGAACAACTTTGAGACCCAATACCCAGGACTATTTTCAGCATGCAGTAATATGTGATTTCAAATTGATTAATGCCATGTTAAGAGCCCATAGAAACTTCTAGAACAATCCAGGTCTCAACTCACACTCTTCAGTCAAAGTCATCAACGATCTGCCCGGTTGACGTTCGGCAAATTGAAACAGTTTCAAGTCGTATAGCGTTAAAACAATCTTATGTCCATGTTAAAAGCCTTCTATCCCATGAAAACAACTTCAAGACCAATTATCCGGGACTATGTTCACCGCGCAGTAATTTGTCATGTTAACCGGCCATGGAAACTTCTAGAACCATCCACAACTCAAACTGTCGAGTCAAAGTCATCATCTGAAGTTCTTCGTATGTAAACGGTGAATTGAAACCAGGTGGTCTCTGTTAAAAGCCTTGTATCCAATGAGAACAACTTTGAGACCAAATACACAGGACTATTTTCAGCATGCAGTAATATGTGATTTCAAATTGATTAATGCCACGTTAAGAGGCATTGGAAACTTCTAGAGCAATCCAGGTCTCAACTCACACGGTTAGGTACAATTGACCTAATGTATAGGTTGTTGAAGTGGCTAATGAAGCCGAGTTGAAATCATAACTTATGAAATTCAGTTGAAATTGCACACACCGTTATATTAACTTGAAGTTACTATAATTTATCGATAAAATACTTTTTGACAGTGTTGTTTTTAGAGCCAAATATTTACGTGTTTTGGTTAATTAAACCTCTCTCCTATGCATTACATATTTCAAATGATCATGGAGACAAAGAGAGAAGAGCACAGAGGAAGACATTATGATTCAGACAGGAAGGTAATCCTGCTGAGTCGGCTGCAGCGTGGTGCTGATGTAATGTGCCAGAACCATCATAATGCTACTCAAATACATCTATTAGGCTTTTTAGGATTGTTTCTGACTACGATTTAAAAGATTTCCCATAACTCCCGAGTGTTCTGATTCCAGAAGTCAATAGATACATGAAAAAAGGTTGATTGTTATGATTTCCAATATGTTTTTATCTCATTCAATATTCTGCTTCAAATCCATATTTGCTGTCATTTATAATTACATGTTTTTATTTGTATTGCACCCCAAAAATGGTTGGAGTTCCCACTCAAGTCAGGCACATAATATCAAGTTACTGGGAGGCGTGTGGTGCAGTGGGTTGTGGTTCAAACAGGTTCAAACCCCACTGCAGTCACATGTCGTTGTGTCCCTGAGACTCTTCACCCCAAAGTGCTCCTGTGGGGATTGTCCACAGTATTGAGTATAAAAGTCGCTTTGGATAAAAGCGGCTAACATGTGACAGGTAAGGCAAGGCAAGTTTATTTATATAGCACCTTTCAACACAAGGCAATTCAAGGTGCTTTACAAAAATGTAAGACATTCAGACAAAAGCATTTAAAAACAGTAAAAGATAATAAAAGAAACATTAAAAGAAATAATACATGAATAAAAAGTTACAGTGCATTAAGATGTGAATAGTTCACACAGAAGTTCCACTTTACTGATGAACACAACGGCTCAGTTTCAATTCAAAGCAGCGACAAAAAGAAAAGTCTTCAGCCTGGATTTAAAAGTAGTCAGAGTTGCAGCGGACCTGCAGGTTTCTGGGAGTTTGTTCCAGATATTTGGAGCATAATAACTGAACGCTGCTTCTCCATGTTTAGTTCTGACTCTGGGGACAGAAAGCTGACCAGTCCCTGAAGACCTGAGAGATCTGGATGGTTCATCATTTAGCAGGAGGTCAGAAATGTATTTTGGGCCTAAACCATTCAGTGCTTTATAAACCAGCAGCAGTATTTTGAAATCTATTCTTTGACACACAGGAAGCCAGTGTAAAGACTTCAGAACAGGAGTGATGTGATCCACTTTCTTAGTGTTAGTGAGGACTCGAGCAGCGGCGTTCTGAATCAGCTGCAGCTTTCTAATAGATTGATTACATTAGAAAAATAAAGTCATTTAATCCAATAAATTGAATTACAGAAGTTGCATATTTTATTTTTTAAAAGTGGTCCTGTCTTCAATGTGACATCAGACATTTAAAACGGCATTGAAAAACCTCAACGGGATCGTTAAAGACGTTTTTTGCAGCCCTATTGTCTATTGAAACGTTTAAATGTCACACATTGCAAAAGAAAAGGACAGAGATTCTGAAGTGTAATTTATTGGACACATTTTCTTCACATTTCTCTAATTGTCTTCGTAGATTAAACAAAAAACCACATAGTTGAAAAGCTACTCATGTCATAATTATGATTGTCATATATTCTGTTTCCTGTTTTATTTTGAAAAGCCCACTCCTTGCCTCGTTTCTTCCTCATGCATCCCGATTTGTTCCTTGTTTACTTTTGATACTTTTCCTTTGTCTTATTATAATACCTCGCCTAAAGTTGATACTATCATATTTCAGTCATCAGCTTTGGTTCAGGTTTTGTTCTTTCTGCCTCCCTGGTTTTCTGCTGGGGTCTAACCTCCTGCTGTACGCATTAGTGGGTAAGGGTTAGTGTTACAACAAATAAAAAGTGACGGCAGATGTGATCAGAGGCCTTTAATTGCTCCTACGTGATGTAGAGATAACAGTGACACAGCCACCTGAAGTCGACCTCTGACCCCGGGCAGACGAAAGCACCCAGCCTCGCTCTGAGAAGCGGAAATAAACCGAACTTATTAAAACGAGTCGGTCTGTAACGATTCCCCTCTGCTCTTTTTTTTTTTTTTTTTAAACTCACGTTCCCTGCCTGCTCACACACACCTGTTTGTAATTGGCTCTTGTTAGGGGAGTAATGTGTTGCACCTGCAGCCAATGAGGAGCAACAAAGTTGTAAAAGTCAGCGTATGAGGGACGGGGCTTGTAAAAGTCGATTAGACATGAAAGAGGGGTGGGAGTGATGCCGGCCCTTCAGGGGGGGGGGCAGCACAGCTTGGATCTATTGTAGCGGTGGAAAAGAGACGCGAGATGGGACGATAAGTGTTTTGTCAGATGGATAAAAGGTGAAAACATGATACTCTGTATACTGTAATATATATCAGAAACCTGATGTTTATTCCTCTCTGTTAATGTCAAATACTGGGGAATATTGTGTGTGTGTGTGTGTGTGTGTGTGTGTGTGTGTGTGTGTGTGTGTGTGTGTGTGTGTGTGTGTGTGTGTGTGTGTGTGTGTGTGTGTGTGTGTGTGTGTGTGTGTGTTAAAGTCTGAAGAAATGACTGAATGTTTTGCCTGTGACATCAAAACACACACACACACACACACACACACACACACACACACACAGTTATTCTGTGTTTTTTCAAAAGTGTTCTTGCACTTTAATGTGTGAGTCTTTTTTTTATACCTCGAGACTGTGGGAAACAGTATTTCGATCTTTCTGTGTGTACAAACATATTTTTTGAGATTGACAATAAAGTTGACTTTGACATTTAATTTTTGTGCACGTTTTATTGACTTTTCTTCTCCTTGTTTTGTTTTCTTTGTGTATTGTGACGTTTGTAATCCTCTGTTCCTTATGTGTAGTCATATTCTCTCACACACACACACACACACACACACACACACACGGACACACGGACACACGGACAGACAGACATACACACCCGGACACACACACCCGGACACACAGACAGACACACACACACACGCCCCATCTCCTCTCTACAACAATCTAACCATGCAGAGTTCTGGCTCCTTCCTTCCCTCTCTTCTTCTCTTCTTTCCTCCCTCTCTCATTCCTCCCCCCTTCTTCCCTGTCCTCCCTCCCAGGACAGGTTCAGGGTGAGGGCATCGAGCGAGGGAGAGGAAGAGGAGGATGGAGAGGAAGAGGAGGAAGAGGAAGTGGAGGAATGGAAGGAGGTGCAGCAGCAGCTGTCCGCTAATGAAGTGCTGGCTCCCACAATAAACCAGTCCCGCGACATATACAGCCAGAGGAGGGTGTGTGTGTGTGTGTGTGTGTGTGTGTGTGTGTGTGTGTGTGTGTGTGTGTGTGTGTGTGTGTGTGTGTGTGTGTGTGTGTGTGTGTGTGTGTGTGTGTGTGTGTGTGTGTGTGTGTGTGTGTGTGTGTGTGTGTGTGTGTGTGTGTGTGTGTGTGTGTGTGTGTGTGTGTGTGTGTGTGGTGTGTGTGTGTGTGTGTGTGTGTGTGTGCCTATCAGTGATGAGTAGCCAGTGGAAATAGGCAGAACATTGTACGTTAACAGTAATTTAAAGAGTTACAGAAACACAAAACGTGTATTCTCTAAAGTCGTGTATCTCTTGTTGAGCCTGAAAGTATTCCTGACCTTGGCAAAGACTCAGAGCTTTCAGCCATGTTGCACAATCTTTATCAGACATGATGACTAATTGATCAAATGCTGCTGAGAGACTGATGAACAATAATATTTTAGCGCTAACGGACGTTACGACCTCTACTTGTTTCGTAGGGGAACACAATGAGAAACATAACAAGTTTACCCAACTGTTGCCAAGAAAAGGAATGAATGGTATTTTAAAATGTGTGGAGACAAGTCAGGGAGAAAAATGAACTAATTGTTCAGAAATGGAAGCAATAAAGTTTCAGGGTCTTTAAGGCCAAAATAATTCATAAAAACGCTATAAAAAATAATAATTCTGTGTTTTTCTGTTTTTATTTTTTCTAATTATTATCTTGTTTTATTTTAATACCTCTCATTTTCTTTTGTTTAAAATGTTCCACTCGTTTATTTATGTCTAATTTTTGTATATTCTTATATGTTTTCTTTCTTTGTTTTGGCTTTGTCGACAATACAGCTGAATGCAAATGGAAACGTTTGTACAATGAAGCTGAAACTGAAATATAATACGTAGTTAATAAAAAAAAAAATTGGGAATAACTCTCAAACATTAGATCACATGAAAACATTAGATCACATGAAAACATTAGATCACATGAAAACATTAGATCACATGAAAAGGGGGAAAACAGAGCCATTTAGCGTTTCCAAATTAATGTGAAACCTTTTAAGTTTTGTGTTTTGGGCCAAGTTATTAAAAGTTTGGATGTAACAGTGGAAACACCTCATTGGTCGAGAAGCCAGGAACTCCCAATGATTGGTGAATGAGATGCAGGTGAGGCTGATCAGCAGACCTGAAACACAGAGAGAGAGATCTCATCCAAAAAGAGACCAGACGAATATCAGTGGATTAAACACTGTTTTCAAGAATTTCTTATTACCAGAGGTGGGAGAAGTACTCAGATCTTGTACTTGAGTAAAAGTAGAAGTACTCAGATCTTGTACTTGAGTAAAAGTAGAAGTACTCAGATCTTGTACTTGAGTAAAAGGAGAAGTACTCAGATCTTGTACTTGAGTAAAAGTAGAAGTACTCAGATCTTGTACTTGAGTAAAAGTGGAAGTACTCAGGTCTTGTACTTGAGTAAAAGTAGAAGTACTCAGATCTTGAGTAAAAGTAGAAGTACTCAGATATTTTACTTGAGTAAAAGTAGAAGTACTCAGATCTTGTACTTGAGTAAAAGTGGAAGTACTCAGATCTTGTTCTTGAGTAAAAGTAGAAGTACTCAGATCTTGTACTTGAGTGAAAGTAGAAGTACTGAGATCTTGTACTTGAGTAAAAGTAGAAGTACTCAGATCTTGTTCTTGAGTAAAAGTAGAAGTACTCAGATCTTGTACTTGAGTAAAAGTAGAAGTACTCAGATCTTGTACTTGAGTAAAAGTAGAAGTACTCAGATCTTGAGTAAAAGTAGAAGTACTCAGATCTTGTACTTGAGTAAAAGTAGAAGTACTCAGATCTTGAGTAAAAGTAGAAGTACTCAGATCTTGTACTTGAGTAAAAGTAGAAGTACTCAGATCTTGTACTTGAGTAAAAGTAGAAGTACTCAGATCTTGAGTAAAAGTAGAAGTACTCAGATCTTGTACTTAGTAAAAGTAGAAGTACTCAGATCTTGTACTTGAGTAAAAGTAGAAGTACTCAGATCTTGAGTAAAAGTAGAAGTACTCAGATCTTGTACTTGAGTAAAAGTAGAAGTACTCAGATCTTGTACTTGAGTGAAAGTAGAAGTACTGAGATCTTGTACTTGAGTAAAAGTAGAAGTACTCAGATCTTGTACTTGAGTAAAAGTAGAAGTACTCAGGTCTTGTACTTGAGTAAAAGTAGAAGTACTCAGATCTTGTACTTGAGTAAAAGTAGAAGTACTCAGATCTTGTACTTGAGTAAAAGTAGAAGTACTCAGATATTGTACCTCAGTAAAAGTAGAAGTACTCAGATCTGGTACTTGAGTAAAAGTAGAAGTACCAGAGTGTAGGAATACTCTGTTACAGTAAAAGTCCTGCATTCAAAATGTTCCTCAAGTGAAAGTAGAAAAGTATTCTCATCAAAATATAGTGAAAGACAGTAAAAGTAGTCGTTGTGCAGATTGGTCCATTTCAGAATAATATATATGATATGTTTTATAATGATTGATCATGAAAGTGTTCTCAAAGCTGGTGAAGGTGCAGCTAGTTTGAATGACTTTGTAGACTGCAGGGTAGCTGGTGGATTTACTCCAGGTGGAACTAAAGTCTGATTTAACACTTGGTTATATTTCACATCATTCATCCACATCTGTGAAGTAACTAAAGGTATTAAATACATGTAGTGGAGTACAAGTACACCATTTACCTCTGAACTGTAGTGGGGTAGAAGTTCAAAGAAGCAAACAATTTGAAATACTCAAGTAAAGTACAAGTACCTTTAAGTTATACTTGAGTAAATATAATTCCCACCTCTGCTTATTACCATTAAACCTTCCAGAACACATACAGTTGGATAGAAATGTCACATCAAATGTTCACATTCATAAAAAGAGATAGATCGACTCCAAACCAAGGTCCGGACACTTACCAAGAACTAAAGCAATATGACACCTAGCCATACTTAATAACAAGGCAACCATGTTTTTTTCCCCAGTGTTTCATTTTGAATTATTGCCATTCTTGTTGTTTTTGATTTTGTGAACCTGTGTCCTATGTCTGTGCTTGAAAAAATAAGATTTAAAAAGTTGGATAGAGACAAAAGTGTCTGAGACTTGTGACACGAAGCAGAAGGGTTGGACTCGTGAAGCCATTATGTTCCTAACAGTGAACAGATGCAGAGATAGAGGCCAGAGAGCAGAGGCACTGTATTTAACTCTGGGATTTACCTTTTTATCACATTCTGGTGAAATTATGGGCTAATAGAATACAGCTTTGAACAGAACATTTGGAGTGTGTTTGATGTGACTGGCCATGTGCCTGAACGGCCTCCAAAGTGGACCCAAACTTACAAAAAAAATCGTCTTCTTCTTGTGTGTTCACGAATGAAATGGAATCGTTTTCGCAGGCTGAAGACATGTCTCATTGATACAGAAACACAACGTTAAGTTTAAGGCCTTTACACAACTTGGGATTTTTTAAATGTGGTTTAAAAAGACAGGGTCAAAAACTGATATTCTGTAATATATCAGAAACGTATTCCCCTCTTTTTCTGCAAGTGTGTGTGTGTGTGTGTGTGTGTGTGTGTGTGTGTGTGTGTGTGTGTGTGTGTGTGTGTGTGTGTGTGTGCACGTGCATGTGCATGTGTGTGTCTTAAGGTCTGAAGAAATGACAGTTTGATTGTGATCAGTTCAATACATATAAAATTAAAAACGTTTTCCATCACACTTCAACACGCATACACATATTTCATTTTTTTACACGTTGAATTGTTGGTTTTTCCCTTCGTTTTGCTTTCTTTGTGTGTTGCATTGTTAACCTCTGATCCTTTTGTGTATTTCTATTCTTTTAAACACACACACACACACACACACACACACACACACACACACACACACACACACACACACACACACACACACACACACACACACACACACACACACACACACACACACACACACACACACACACACACACACACACACACACACACACACACACACACACACACACACACACACACAGGTTTAAAAAGACAGGGTCAAAGAGTAGAAAACAATAAATAAAGGAGATATGCTGCTTGGAAGAATAAGGAGAAACACAGGAGCTGATTTGACACAATTTTCCCTCAAAGAAAGCGAGGGGAAAGACCCAGAAGGGAGGTGATGGAAGACAGAGTGAGGCAGACGGAGAACAGGGAGTCAGGCACGAGGTGCATTTTACATATACAGTGTGTGGTCTGTCGATCTTAACGCAGATATTAAAATCATTACGGCTTGTGTGTAAGCATAAGCCTTCCTCTGCCGGAGCCAAAACGCTGTGTTTTATGGCTCTTTATTTAGTAATCCAGCGAGGTTTCTACGAGGCACAGTTTCCCCTGTCAGCCTCCCCTTCTGACGGGGTTGCTCTTATCAAAGAAAGCCATTGTGGACTTATCATTGAGCCTCTAATCCGGTTATCAATCCTGGCACCGGGGGAAAAGTGTGAGTACAGTTTAGTCCTGAAGGTCGGCTCACATGCAGGCAACAATGATTTAGAGACAAGAGCTTCCAGAAAGACTGAGAAATAAAGATAACGGTCGAAATGGATAACCAGAGAACGAAGCACAGTAACAGGCTGCAACACTGGAAGAAATGTGCTCCAAAATCAAGCAAAAAAGAGAATAAAACAATGTGTTTCGCTTGTGATAAGTTAAAGATTCTGCAAGTGAACATTTGCTTGGTTAGATTTCTTGAAACAAGATGTGATATTTAGATAGAAGCGCTCAAAAGTGTTCTGTCTTCTGATGTCAGTCGGGGATTTTCCAATAAAAACTTGTTTTCTAAAATCAAGTTGGATGATCCATCTTTTAGAAATACCACAGCAGCTTAAAAACCTTGTGACATGTACACAAAGAATGTGTTTCATCTGAGATACAACTGAAAACAAGATGTTTTGAAGAGTCTTTGACTTCAAAAGATACTTAGGATTCATTGTCTTACAACAGGAGCCATTATCTCGCTGCATTATTCTTCAGTTATTATGTCTTATATCAAGTGAACAGACTAGAAATAAGACAAATATTCTTGGCAAGATTTTCCAGTTGTTCCAGTTCAAACACACCCGTATGTCGGCTGCACACACACATGCCCAAACACCTTGTCCTCAGTTTACAGCCTTGTAAAGATTATACATAAAAAGATAATTGAAAAGCCCTTATTGCTGTGTGTGTGTGTGTGTGTGTGTGTGTGTGTGTGTGTGTGTGTGTGTGTGTGTGTGTGTGTGTGTGTGTGTGTGTGTGTGTGCGTGTGTGTGGCCTAGCATTACTATACTTGTGGGGACCTAAATCTGTTTACACAGTCACGTGTGGGGACTCGCCTCCCTTTTTGGGGACAAAATGGAGGTCCCCATGAGGGGTATCATTAATTTTAGGGTGAAGACTTGGTTAGGTTTAGGGTTAGGGTTAGGGTTAAGGTTAGGGTTAGGGTTAGGGTTAGGGTTAGGGTTAGGGTTATGGTTAGGCATGTGTTGGTTAGGGTTAAGGTTAGGATAAGTCTCCAGGAAATGCATGTAAGTCAATGTAATGTCCCCTGAAGTGATGTATACATGGTGTGTGTGTGTGTGTGTGTGTGTGTGTGTGTGTGTGTGTGTGTGTGTGTGTGTGTGTGTGTGTGTGTGTGAGTGAGTGAGATGGCAGTTATCCGATATAGGACCGGCTCCGTGTATCTGGCATTCCTCTGCAGGGTAAACACTGAGTCAACGCGGTGCTTTATGTCAGGCCCAAGAAATTCATTACGTCTTATCACACATTCGGGTTTCAGGGTCAGTTTCAGAGCATACACCCACACATGTACTCAATATTTATTATTGTGCACTTACATTTATTACACTCCCACGTTTTCATAACTCACGTATGGGGCAAAGGGCCCGGCTGAAATTCTGTGTTTATTAAATGGTCTGAAAAAATCATTGCTGACATTCTCAGAGCGTTTACAGAAGTAACGCAGAGAGGGTAGGGACACAGGAGAGGGTAGGGACACAGGAGAGGGTAGGGACACAGGAGAGGGTAGCAGTAAATATAACAGGTATTTTCAGTATAACTACCAAATAGGAAGAACATATTTCTGTATTGTGTTAGTATTTTGTAGGCATGCACATCTATTGGTTTTTGTTTCCTACATGTTTTAAGATATCTGCTTTTGCAGTACAGTGGGAATAAATGGTATTTGCGGAATGATAAACTTACAGCTGGTTTCACGCTTTTCCGCTGATTAATTAAATATTGTATTACCGGCAAAACGTACACCTGCAAATGAACACGTGCATTGTCTTGCTAATACAAGATACAAACAAGACAATGACAATCATAGGAACACTGCTTTACACGGTATTTAGCTGACACTTTTTCATCATATTTAATCCTGAACCAAACAAAAACCTAACATGTGACTTGTTAGACGCTTTTATCCAAAGCGACTTCCATACTCAATACTGTGGACAATCCCCACAGGAGCACTTTGGGGTGAAGTGTCTCAGGGACACAACGACATGCTGACTGCAGTGGGGTTTGAACCTGTATCCGAACACCAACGCACAACCCACTGCGCCACACGCCTCCCTTATATCTTCCCCCAAACCACATACTTTTACTGGGCCTTTCAGAATAGAGTTTAAAGTAATCCTACCAGGACAATAAGTATTGCTTTTAAACCTCTCAGATGTAATTGTTTCAACGCTATGTACACAACAAAAGCAGTTCCATCCCCTCCTGTTACATTGCATTGGAGGCAGATCCTTCAGAGATGGATATCGAAAAACCTCCGGAAAAGAAACTGCCTGCATGAGTGGCCTCCACTCGAGGTAAGTCAGAAAATGGTTTTGTAATTTGGGTTCCCTGCGCCTGAAGGCAAAGAGACGGGGAATATGAGATGCTGAGAATAAAAAAAGAAATTGACATTTTACCGAGAGTTTATTTCCCAGAGCATTCCTGACGTACCTGTCTGCTACCGTCCGCCTCTCTTTATTGTATCCTGTAAACGGTATGCTTTTGATCGGGCGAGGAATTCAAGGCCAACAAAAGAAAAACACTCCTTAAACTGAATTCCACTTGGCCTTAGCATGTTTGATTTACCTTAATGATCAAAGGATGCCTACAGATTGAGCAGCACTTGTTCGGTTATGCATGAAATTCTTTAGAGATATCCCGCATCGATGCAATGGATTCAGGCCTTTCAGTTCGAAGGCCAAAGATAAGTATTGTCCTTTCAGACGCATTGCATTATTTGTTTTGACTGACTGTTGCATGAGCTAATTCCCTTCAAACAACACATGACGACCTTCCCAGCCTCCACAAACACACACTTTATTGATTTCAACTGCTTACCTCATGTTTGGCACGCTAGAGCTCTCGCTGTTTCAATTTCCCCTTGAACACACCGATAACTTTCTTGGCCTAGAAAAAGCAGTTTGCTCTTCTGTGGATAGAGGCTCCCTTGTGTGCAGGATGGCTTTTCATCTGCAGCAGATACCCTTGGCCCAGTTCATCTGCAGCTCATCACACGAGTCAACATGGCCGCCATGTAGGCCGCTCACATGCTGGCGAACGTCACTGACAGAGGTGGAGGAAGTACTCAGATTGTATACAGTAGTACAAGTAGAAGTACCAGAGTGTAGGAATACTCTGTTACAAGTAAAAGTCCTGTATTACTTTTAAGTAAAACTACAAAAGTAACAAATTGCCTTAAACCAGAGCTGATAGAAGTACTCAGATTTTGTACTTGAGTGAAAGTAGAGGAACTCAGATCTTGTACTTGAGTAAAAGTAGAAGTACTCAGATCTTGTACTTAGTAAAAGTAGAAGTACTCAGATCTTGTACTTGAGTAAAAGTAGAAGTACTCAGATCTTGTACTTGAGTAAAAGTAGAAGTACTCAGATTTTGTACTTGAGTGAAAGTAGAGGAACTCAGATCTTGTACTTGAGTAAAAGTAGAAGTACTCAGATCTTGTACTTAGTAAAAGTAGAAGTACTCAGATCTTGTACTTGAGTAAAAGTAGAAGTACTCAGATCTTGTACTTGAGTAAAAGTAGAAGTACTCAGATCTTGTACTTAGTAAAAGTAGAAGTACTCAGATCTTGTACTTGAGTAAAAGTAGAAGTACTCAGATCTTGTACTTGAGTAAAAGTAGAAGTACTCAGATCTTGAGTAAAAGTAGAAGTAGTCAGATCTTGTACTTGAGTAAAAGTAGAAGTACTCAGATATTGTACTTGAGTAAAAGTAGAAGTACTCAGTTCTTGAGTAAAAGTAGAAGTACTCAGATCTGGTACTTCAGTAAAATTAGAAGTACTCAGATCTTGTACTTGAGTTAAAGTAGAAGTACTCACATCTTGTACTTGAGTAAAAGTAGAAGTACTCAGATCTTGTACTTGAGTTAAAGTAGAAGTACTCAGATCTTGTACTTGAGTTAAAGTAGAAGTACTCAGATCTTGTACTTGAGTTAAAGTAGAAGTACTCAGATCTTGTACTTGAGTTAAAGTAGAAGTACTCAGATCTGGTACTTCAGTAAAATTAGAAGTACTCAGATCTGGTACTTCAGTAAAATTAGAAGTACTCAGATCTGGTACTTCAGTAAAATTAGAAGTAGGCCTACTCAGATATTTTACGTCAATAAAAGTAGAAGTACTCAGATCTTGAGTAAAAGTAGAAGTAGTCAGATCTGGTACTTCAGTAAAATTAGAAGTACTCAGATCTTGTACTTGAGTTAAAGTAGAAGTACTCAGATCTTGTACTTGAGTTAAAGTAGAAGTACTCAGATCTTGTACTTGAGTAAAAGTAGAAGTACTCAGATCTTGTACTTGAGTTAAAGTAGAAGTACTCAGATCTTGAGTAAAAGTAGAAGTTCTCAAATCTGGTACTTCAGTAAAATTAGAAGTACTCAGATCTTGTACTTGAGTTAAAGTAGAAGTACTCAGATCTTGTACTTCAGTCAAATTAGAAGTAGGCCTACTCAGATATTTTACGTCAATAAAAGTAGAAGTACCAGAGGGAATACTCTGTTACAGTAAAAGTCCTGCATTCAAAATGTTACTTAACTACAAAAGTATTGGCATCAAAATATACTAAAAGTACCAAAAGTAAAAGTAGTCATTGTGCAGATTGGTCCGTTTCAGAATATATATGATATAGGTTTTGGTTATAACTATTGATGCGTTGATCAAGCTGGTAAAGGTGGAACTTGTGGATTTAATCAAAGTGTATCTCAAGTGTTGATCATATTGTTTATCATTAATCGATATATGCAAAGTAACTAAAGGTACTACATACATGTAGTGGAGTAAAAGTACAAAGTTGTAATAAAATGGAAATACTCAAAGTACAAGTACCTCACAATTGCACTAAAGTACAGTAGAGTAAATGTACTTTACACCACTGATTACTGACTACAATATTCAATCAGTAGCTGGAAAAACGCAATGTTCCACACTGTTAAATCTCACTGTAGAAGTGTTGAACGAAAAGGCTTATAACTCGTGTGTGTAGTTCAATGCTAGTGACCTCCTTAATGTATTCGTTAGCTGTTAATTAGCCGTTTTTACTCAGCAGTGGATAAATGGAAGAGCTGCTAGGTGGAGTGGAGCTGGCGGAGATGTGAAGCTGCAGAGGAAGAACGAGAAGTGGAAGGAGTGTGTGAGTGAGTGTGTGTTATTGTGCATTCTGCGGTTTGCAGCTCCGGTGACTGATGTCCCGTCCTTCCTGTCTGCCGATGTGGATGGATGTCCCTGAACGCACCGCACTCAAGGCCGACAAACTACTCTCCCAAAAGCCCCTCCCTTAGTCTGGCTTAACTCTCAGTAGCCCGACCTGACCCTCCCCAGCACTGCTGACCCTCGTTCAAAAATGCTGCTCCAAAATCTAAATACAAAGTGTTTTCGACCTACACTAATATGGAAATAGAACAAGTGAACATTTGCTTGGTAAGGTTTCTTGAAATAAGATGGGATATTTAGATTCACTTGATCTTGTAAATAGCTGGTAAAACATATTTTGAACAATATTTTTAACAGAATCAGGAAATGTTGTGTTACAAAATAAGCCAAAGCGTTCAGTTTACTGATGTTAGTCCGTGAATTTCCAATAGAAATGTGTTTTCTAAAATCAAGTACAGGCTATTTCTTGAAACAAGATTATCCATCATTCACAAATACCATTAAAAAACATCTCAATATAAGATGTTTTCAAGAGTCTTTGAGTTAAAAAGACACTTAAGATGCATTGTGTAAAAACAAGACCCTACATCTCACTGCGTCGTTACTTCTTAAGTTATTATGTCTTATATCAAGACTTATTCTGACTAGAAATGAGACAAATATACAGTGTTGGCTCTTCTCAGGGGGGGAATGTGGACCTTGGGGGTCAGCAGATATATGAGCCCTAACTGCATTTTCATTAAGCGGACTGTCAGTATGAAGAAGCCCTTTCTTTTAGCTTGTTTTCCTTCGCCGACCCTCTCTCTCCTCCTCCCAGGCCTTGTCTGCCTCCCTAATAATTTCACGTTCAAGGACGGAGAAGTCGTTTGATGCTTTACGGTGGAGGGGAGCTGTGTGTGTGTGTGTGTTAGCATGAGAAAGTGCACTTCATGGGGGGGGAGTTGCAGAGCTCGAGGAGATAGATGACGAAACAGCGATGGTTGTGAGGCGGTGACCTCAGTAGTTTAAAGATTTAGTGAAGTGTATAAGGGCAATGTGCTCTTTTGATAAATGGAGCCGTGTGCATTTCATGTCATTAGACGGCAGCCGCTCCACAACACAGAGGAAAACAAGTGTGTGTTGAAAGGAGACCTCATATTTCACTCTTTCCTTAAAGTCCTACTTCATTTCAGTAACTCCAGCCTCTGCAATCCCCTCTCCTGTAGAGTTGTTGATGGTATTAAGCTCCTATATTTGATTGAGAGTCAATGCATGTGTTGCATACGCTTAATTTATTCGTCAACCTAATTGGATGTAATGATGGTTCGATGAAAACCCACTCACAGCATCCACTGGAAACACACACCGCCTCTCCGCCCTTTAAATTCAACACACATGCGATGAAAACAATCCTCGGTGACATCTCCGACATGCGGCGGCTGTATAGCATTTTTATTTTTCCTTCTGTCCCAAACAAAGCCCCATAACTCAGGAACCCTTTCCCCCTCCGGATCGTAAAGGCGGGGTGGGAGGAATGAAAGGCGAGTGGCTGTTTTACGGCAGGATGTAAATCCGTTGGGTCGTCAAAGTGGGGGCGAATGGGCCCAAAAATTGAATCTGGGAATGAAAAAAAAAGTGTCTAGCACTCATTAAGGACCTCCTGCAGGTACACCTTTGTTACCAGGTGTTAAGAAAATATCACTGGTCCCCGGCTTGAGCTTCAATAATAAGGACACATGTGTTTGTGATCCTCTCCAGAATGGAAGGAGTCATCACATACAGAGCATCAACTAGTTCCTGAGCAGTATCCTTCACATGCTGATATCCAAGAGAGGGAGTTACATAGTCACAAGATGGAGGCATGCCGGTTCTTCTTGGTAATCATGTACAAAATACTGAGTTTTTTCTCAAAATGTTGACTTTTTTTCTCAAAATCCTGACTCTCAAAATCTCCCAATTCTGACTTTCTCAAAATGTTCTCAAAATCTCTAAATTCAGAATTTCTCAAAATCTCTCAATTTCTCTCAAGATTCTCACTTTTCCTAAAAATCTCTCAATTCTCACTTTCTCAAAATTCTCACTTTTCCTCAAAATCTCTCAATTCTCACATTTTCAAAAAATTCTCACTTTTCCTAAAAATCTCAAAATTCTCACTTTTTCTCTCAAAATCTCTAAATTCTCACACAGTCACAAGATGGAGGAATATCAAGCAGTCTTCAATGTTTACTTCAGATTAGCTCCACGTCAGAAATGAGCATGCTTGATGTCTCTCTCCATAGAGGCTGAATCATCATGTTAATCACATAGCTATCATATGCCTCAAACAGCCCTGATGCTCTTCTAGGTAATCACACATCCTGTCATGTTCACAGCTACAGTTGGGATACCTTTGTTATCACGTTACTCTCATATTGGAGGAGGACATTCAGTATTCCCCACACCAGGCAGATCACATGGTGCTCGAGTCCTGAATCTAAATGAATACGAGCTAGTGGAGCTAAAGCAGGAACATCATTCAAAGCTTTGCTTCAAGTGCATCCTCTCTTCCTCCTCGTCCCACGTCCTCCAGCGGTGTTGGGTGTCCGTAAGTGCTGAGAATGTGCGATGCCGACGAGCAGAATTACTGTATTTATGGCTCTCGCATGAATTATGCATGAGGTCTCGTTGTGGCGCGCAGAGGATGTAAATCGATAGGTGTTCACTTGGACTGACACAAATGATATCTCCCCCAAGCAGCTTCCTCATCTCTCTCCTCTTCCCTCTGTCTCGCTGGCATTTTACACCTCGTCCCGGGATAATAATGTTTACCGATGCGACATCACTCGCGCTTACAGAAACACAGGATTACGCCGGCTTTGATGAATGCATTCATGTGTCATTTGGAAAAGGATCAACAGAGAGATGAATAAATTCTATTCATCGCCTGAAAGGGAGAAGAAGAGAACAAGCAGCGACTGGAGTGTCTCTCCTGACGGGCAGAAACTGATGTCATGGCATGTAACAACCGTACAATCTCTGGATGACAACAATGAGCTTTGGAAATCAGTCTGCTTCATTTTAGAATGTGTAGTTCTTAGGGATGTAACGATACCAAAAACTCACGGTACGATAATATCGCGATAACAAGTCCACGGTACGGTATTTATCGCGATATTGAATAATAAAGAAAAAAAAAAAAAAAAAAATCAATACAAATTTTTTTTACTCGGAAAATGTTTCTTTATTAAATAATAAGTCTGATTTGTGACCTATATTATTAAAAACCCAGAACTACTAGTTCTGGGTTTTTAATAATATAGGTCACGCTTCTACACTAAGATAGCGCTGTTGTGTTCTATTCATGTGACACCTGTTTCATTTCTTGGTGGTATCCCAGTCAATGGTCCAAGTCTTAATACCGTATGCTGCACAGATCGTTTCGCTTTCTGAGACGTGCTAGTAAGTAAATAAAAACGTACACATGCTTTTTAAAGAGAAACATTTATTCAAGACAGAAGCTGACATCAACCTACCGTCCGATTAGCCACCGAACTAGCTGCTAACTGGCAAGCTTTGATTGTGACCTAAACTATTTGATATCTCATGAATGCATTGTTTTTATGAAACGGTTATTCCATGATGTTTATTTATTGAGTTCCTCTCTGTTCTACTATCATGTGTTAATGCTCATGTAAAGCACTTTGAATAGCCTCTGCGTCTGAAATGTGCTATATAAATAAACGTACCTTACCACCTTACCTATAACTGTTACGATCTCAGGCACTTAGGATGTTGGACCCAATTGCAGACAGGGAGACAGAGGTAAAGTATTGTAAGATACTTTATTTTTAAATGAACAGCAAAAAATGATCTCTACAAAATGGAGAACAAAAATGAAAACGCTCACGATGAGGATCAAAACTATTCCTGAGCACCAAAGAGCATAGACCTGACCATGGCAAGAGACAAGACGAACTGACACTGAACACTGGAAGACAGGGGCATTTAAACACAGGGTAACTAGACACAGGTGGGAACAATCAGGGGCGGGGCTGACACTGATGAGCACAGGAGACACACAAGGAGTGACAGGTGAAAACAATCAGGAAATTAGACACACCAGGGAAACTAACGACAGACAGGAAAACACAGGGAAACGAGACCAGACAACACACAGGGAGGAAAACATGACAAGGGCCCTTTCTCATTTCTCTAACTCCCCTCCTCGACTCCCCTCCTCGACTCCTATCCTCGAGACTTAGTCCCGCCCACAGGAGATGCGAGCCGAGGAGCCGAGGAGGGGAACCGAGGAGAGAGGAGGGGAAGCAGCAGGCGGTTAGAGAAATGAGAACTCCTCTCCTCTGAGCGGTCATTTTAAAGAGACGTCCATTAATGATGACAGGAGGCACAGCAGCCCTCTGTCTGATGGACAGATGTGTTCATGACCACATATATATTTACTTTGATTAATTCACAGTGCGGTATAATGAGACAATAACAGGCTACAGATGCGGACACACACACACACACATATATATTTCAGAATCAAACAGAGCACTCTCATAATAACGTAACACTATCAGAGACTGGATATATCCCCCCCCCCTCTCTGGTCGCTACAATGAGAAAAATAAATTACTGGCCAAAAGTTTTAATTTACAAGTATTAAAAGTAAGCAGAGGACACCAAACCAACTGAGACCTGTCTGTCCGCTGCATCTACGCACACACTGTACCACACACACGCACCTACAGCTAACAGCCTAACAGCCGTTGTGTATTTTATTATGTGAAGCACTAAATGGTTTTAGAAAAATATGGACTCTTTGTTTGTAGATATCTACTAAACTACAGCAAATAAAGAGAGTAGGCCTGTTATACTGAGTGATATATATTATACACACTGCTCTGCTTTCTGCACGGACCTCACAGCTGTTCTCTCTGGAAACATCGCGTCGCGATGAGAGCAGTTAATAAAATAATATCCAGGGGATGCATGCAGAGCTGTCATTGGCTGAGATCAGTCCGGCCGTGCGGCTGTTGCCGGAAATGCATCCACGAAGGAACCGTGGAGGACCGTGGAGGACCCATCAGTGTATCCTCGGTTAGAGCTCCTCCAGAGAGCCTCCTCGATGCTCGATGCTCGGTCCTCGAAGTGCATTTAGAGAAATGAGATGTCCTTCAACATGGCGCGCTGAAATTCATTTCCGGGTCACGACCGGAGGACCGAGGAGTCGAGGAGTCGAGGAGGGGGATTTGCTGAAATGAGAACGGGCCAAGGAGAACGGAAAAACACCCACACCTAGACACAGAAACGCGACATGACACAACAATCCTGACAATAACCAGTGTTGGGCAAGTTACTTTTAAAAAGTAACTAGTAATAGTTATAGTTACTGCTCTCAAAAAAGTAACTAGTTACTTTATTAGTTACTAAATTATAAAAGTTACTAGTAACAAGTTACTTTACTTTAACAAATAATAACAATACAAATACAAGTGTTTGTGTTGTTCTGTGGCACCGTAAGAGAAAAGACAACTCTCCATCATTGTAGCAATTATCATTATGAAATGTAGTGGAACGATAAAACACAAAAGATATGTTTACACATTTTGACAGGCATCTTTATTGTAGCCTCAACAATCAAGTGGACAATGCTTTCCGTCCTGCACACAGTTTGCATTTGACCGTAATATTGTGTGCGTCCTTTATCCCCACAAATTGAAAATAGTGGTTATATCTCCAAGTTGTAAATGCGCTGCTGCTCTCGCTGTTACTTGCATCTGCCATTGTGTGTGTGTGTGTGTGTGTGTGTGTGTGTGTGTGTGTGTGTGTGTGTGTGTGTGTGTGTGTGTGTGTGTGCGTGCTGGTGGTGGGCGTTGCCGTGTGTGTGTTAGCAAGAGTTTGTGTGTCTGTGTATTTTCCCCCTAAGGCAAGACCCGCCCAACTCTGTCTCTGATTGGCTTACCCTGAAATGTTACCCTGCGTTACCAATCATCACTCCTCTCTGGTCACTTTCACTTTTCCATGGTACTGTGAGAGGACATCACTGTATTCGCCTGCAAGTTACATCCGCAGGGAGATTCGGTTCAGTTGGATCACATAATGTAACGCAGTAACGCCCCCATTTAAATCACAGTAACTATAACGGCGTTACTGAATGGGAATAGGTAACTAGTAACGTTATTAGTTACCGCAAAAGGTAGCGTTACAGTAACGCGTTAGTTTGTAACGCGTTAGTCCCAACACTGCCTATAATAGCTGGTTAGCTTTCGAATTAGCACGCCAACTAGGCTTACAAGCCACCATGTTAGCAAGCTTTCAGCACCACCCGTAACAAGAGGCTAACAAATGAATCGGTGTCACCTTGATGCGCCATTAGCTTTTGGCTTCATTAGCCAAAATGCATCCTTCAAAGAAATTTTACTGAGTCAAATTGTAATGTGACGTTATTTGGAGGCAATGTACAAATAACTGGTTGGAATTTCATTGGGTATTGTTGGGTAAAATCCCTAAATCTAAAATAAAAATAAAATTATCTCAATCAGGATAGACTTTTTTGTTGATTGAAGAAAATGTGTTGACATGATGATAGAAATTAGAACAGTTAGGGTTAGGGGTTAAGGACCCCATTAAATATAACATCTAATATCTTAAGGGGACATTTCAAACACACTGGCGGAGATGTTAATGGAAAAGGATGCTGGATCTGGAATCTTCCTGACTTAATGTACACGTAACTTCATAACCACATATTTCATATTAGGGAGCAACAGGAAATGTTCTCCTAACGAGTTTCCAGTTTGTATTTCATAGGATTATCATCAAAACATTTCAATCTGAAAGTAATTCACTCAATGTGTCTTCCTCCTGGACTCTTTCCAGGTCTTCATTTCAGTCAATGGAAACGTATTTCCCTCTGTACTCGTCCCTTCCTTTTAGAGACTAGAGGAAGTATTTGTTTGCACCCTACAAAGGGACTCTGTAAGGCCTCACAGACACACCTGTTTTTGGAGGTCATGAGGTTCATGACCTGCATGTGAAAGGGCAGAGGAAGTGTGCATCTGTGAGTTTAGTGCCTCAAACCGAGCCGGAGCGCATGCAACCGCTGTTTCGCTTTTCTTCGCTTTAACATGTTTTATCTCCCGTGCGATGCCAGAGGTCCGCCTTCTTTATTTTGCTTTCTTTTGTTTAAGGCGGCGTTTTTATGCCTCTGCTCCTTTTGTATATTTCTTTCTCTTATTATTAGTATTGAGTATGTTAGTCGCTTTGGATAAAAGCGTCTAACAAGTGACATGCAATGTAATATAATGTCTTATACACACATGTACACACACACACACACACACACACACACACACACACACACACACACACACACACACACACACACACACACACACACACACACACACACACACACACACACACACTCCAACCCTCTTTCCTTAAACCCATTTTGAACATTCTCACAGAGGCGAGTTGTCCTAATCCACCTGGCTTTGGCTCTCAACTTTCCGAATGCCGACATGAGAGCTGGTCATAACTCATCACACACACACGCGCACGCGCACACACACACACACACACACACCCAGAGTCGCACAGCGGCCGCTACTCGAGAGGCTTTCTTTGGTGAGCCATCGGCGCCTTATTACATTAAAGGTCAGTTACGGTGTTTCCATTTCAGTTTCTCCTTCCGCCTGTAGCACGCTGAGAGCCAAATCAATCGGAGGTTTGTCTGTCAGGCCGGCCGTTTGATTTTCCTTGGATTGCTGATAGTTTTTGTCTTGCTACCACCTCTGCAGACGCCGACCCCCCCCCTCCAGTGAAGTTATATTTGAACGCCTTGCATGGGGAGAGAGTCATTATGTGCAGCAGCTTAGCTCTCAAGTGTGATCGTGTCAGAGAGTGTGAAGAGGGAAATATCACCGTCCTGATGTCATGGTCGTATGTGTGTCTACTTAAAGTGTGTGTTGTTGATTCGACAGTCAGATACTTAGCGCTAGCAACAAGTGATACATCTGTTTTAAATTTGCATTTCCACATTTTTTACGTTTTTAATGCTTTTTTATTTCTATTTGAGATGTTTACATTTTGGATTGTTGATTTCTAGTCTTTTAATTTATCTTATGTACAATGCCTTGTATTTTTATGCTGCTGCAACGCAAACATTTCCCAAATTAGAATCAATAATATCTTATCTTATCTTATCTGCTTACTCAATCAGTGATACTGTAATGGATGCCGAAAAGTGACCTTCCTCAGAAAACGTTTGATTAGTTGTCTATTGGTCAGGTTTCCCACAACAAAGGGAATACAG
The DNA here is from genome assembly GCA_028583405.1 of Pogonophryne albipinna. NCBI lineage: Eukaryota > Metazoa > Chordata > Actinopteri > Perciformes > Artedidraconidae > Pogonophryne > Pogonophryne albipinna. The sequence goes on from CM053252.1 coordinate 5,576,873, forward strand.
TCGCGTAATTGATACACAAATTGTCAATATGTAGATGACAATATTAAAATAAACGAGATGTTAACTAAAGTCAGGGGCCAAGCAGAGTCTCAACCCACTGTTTGTTTGCCTTTAGGATGTACTTTTTTTTACATAATATTGTGCGGATTTACATGAAATGTACAGTCTCAATCTTTGCTCCACAGAAATGAATCCTAATGATCTTATTGTCTTTAATGCAGTGATTTCCAACTGCTGAGCTTTACACTGGTAGCCTACTCAGCTGTGTGTCCAATGGTTCTTAAAGGAATCGGTTAGATTTTTGCAAATGTGTTTATTTTAAGGCAGATTTATGTGCAATGGTGCAAAAAATACTTACATACAAGTATAATATTTGCCATGTTCAGCATCTTAATGTAGCCTATTAGCATGCTAACGTGACCTAATTAGCGCTTAACTCAAACTACAGCTGCGGCTGGTGGGAATGTCATTAGCTTTACAAGTTTTCAGTCATAAACCGAACTAATGCGGGGAATTATGCGACCGACTACTGAGAGCTGTTCCTGGCAGCGACCAGCATCGTGTGAACTCGTTTGGCGAAGCTTTGGTGCCGCACTCCAGATTCAAACCACAGTGCTGCTGTGCCCCTCAACTTAGAAACACGCAGAGAGAAAAGCCAGAGATCTATTTTTAAGTGAACTGAATTCCACACTGAGCACACTTTCTTCTCTTTCTCCCTCTGCTCACGGTGTCCCCATTGGGCGAGTTAATCTCCACTGTTTCAGGGACTAAGTTACCCCTGCAGACACTCTATTTAGACTAGAGAAAGAGAGAGGGAGGGGGAGAATAAACTAAGGTTGGAAGGAGAACAGCATTGTGGGTGAGGGCAGTGACTTTATTCATAACTTCATCACAATGATTGATCAACGTCTGTGCATTTAAACTCCTGCATGAAAAATGATGTCGGTTTTTCAACACTAAAGATAACATGTTAGTTTTAGTCGTGTGTATCCAACATGTTTTCTTTGCAGTGTGTGTGTGTTTCATCAGCTTGTGGAGTATAGACTGTTCGTGACCTACAGAGGAACCACGTAATCCTGTAAATGAGGTGAAAACCTGAAAATCACCAGAGCCTCAGCTTCAAGGTCTGCATGAACCAACGTGGTACGTCGTCACTGTAGATTCTTCGGTCCATGCAGAGAGTCGTACTGTGAGTCCACTTTAATTGCTGTGTGGGAACTGGACTCAGTTGACCGTTAAAGCAAGGTGTTTAACTCCCAAATCTCCTTGATGAAAAAGAGAAGAAAGAAATGAAACTAACTCAGGATACACAACGTTTGTCCATCAGCTTATTACAATTCAGCAAATCATTCATCAGTTGCCTCAATTGTACTTTCACGCTTTAACAAAAACGATAATACCCCTAAATGGAAAAAAGATTGTTCCTTCTATGATTATAATGTTTACAATCTTTCCCATGTAATAATGTTAATCACGGTGTAAATGTGATATATCTTAAATATGTTGTATTCAGGGACTTTGGGCCCCATGAAAAGATATCACTTTGGTTACTTAAACATTTTTTTCTTAATGTTCTAAAATAGTTGGGGCCCCTGTCAGTCACGGGCCCTTAGAATCGGCCTAACCCTAACCCCCTTACGGCGCCCCTGGTTGTAACCAACTTATATGGCTAATAGCTAATAAAGTTACAAGTGTGTGCTGTGTGTGTGGTTTCCCTTTGAAGTATATTTAAATATATACACCAGTTTCCTATCAAGCTGTGCAGCTCCTTCAGACTGGAGTGATGCTGTTGTTGAACTCCGTTAATTAGCTCCATCCTTAATGTCACGAATAATCACACCCCGCTTTGATTTCCTGTGTGAGAGGAGTGTGGCTAAAATACTAATTGGTACCTTCTCCTCAATGTCTCTTTTTATTTGTCATTCCTTCCTCAAATGTCTTTGGATTTGTAACTCCACTGTTCTTTCACACATATCTCAAAAACCCATGAGGGAAAACACTTAGTCAACATAGGGATTGAGGTAATTGGACCTCCATGATTAACCCTTAGATGCATAAGTGGGTCTTTTTTGACCCGGTGAGGTGCTTTTCTTAGAGTATCTTTGTAATTACATTATTTTATCATTTCATATTCCAGCTATTCCTCAAAAAACATGTTTTGGATATCATGCCATTCTCATTTTAAATTTACATTTGACACTTTTTAAGGAATTGTAGTTTTTGTATCACTACCCCAAGCTTCCAAGTGGGTCAAAAATGGAATTTCGTTTTTGTGAAATGTCTAAAATTATAAATAATGAAACACTTTCTTAACCAAAATGACAAAAATGGCATAAAAACACATATTATTCTAATACAGGTGCTTTTTGACCCACTTGTGGAAGAGTGCAGGGTCCAGTCACTCGTGCATCTAAGGGTTAAAAGAGGTTTCTTGACCCAGTTTAATTGCCAGCTTATAGGAGCAAATGCTTTTGTTACCATGGTGATATTCTTACGTTCCCTCGATAGGTCCATGCAGTGATGATGGTAGAGACACAGCAAGAGTCATGATCAATAGATACAGATCTTCGGGGGTAACAAGGAGCAAAAACAGAGATGAAATTAAGACAAAGGACTCCCTTCTGGTAATAAGAACGAAGTCTTCAGAGAATATGAAACATCATTGTATTCACTGTGTCCTTTTATTGCAGGTTAAGCTTGTTTGACTCATTGTGTGTAAGCCATGCCTCTTTATAGCTTCTTAATGGACTGTACAAGGAGAGTCAGGGGTTCAAAAAGCGCTCTGACCGCTGAACCAGAGCACGAAGCTCTTCATTCAATTAGCCTAACGTTAACCTTATTATGGCCGAGCCCTGACTCCATCACTACATGCTGTGTGGCCCCACTTCACTCAAGTCAACCGGTCAGATTTATACGCAGAAACACTCACGTATTCCCACACCAACGAGCTTATGTAATGTACAAGAGCTGTTGGGATTTGATGGCAAACATGAAACTGGAAGGGCTTTTCTGTATGGAGCCACACAAACACACACTCACTGCAAATACACAAACACACACTCACTGCAAATACACAAACACACACTCACTGTAAATACACAAACACACTCCCCCAATATATACACCTTAACTTCTCATAGGGCTTACTATTCAAACTGTTATACCCGCAAGCACATTTCACACACACACACTCTGCCTCATTCTTGCACACATATTTTTACTGAGTCTCCTGGGCTGATTATACACACACACACACACACACACACACACACACACACACACACACACGGTTCAGCCGACTTGCCAGTCAGCCTTAGTTATTTTTGGACTCAGGAGTCTAGTTAGCAAAGGCTAGTATCAATCATTTAGCCGGTGGAGAGCAGCTCAGTCAATGGGGTCGTGTTCGGGTGAGGAACCCGGCACTGTCCCAGAATGCATCACTCCAAGGGGGTTTTTTAGGAGCAGAGGCAGTGAGGGCTGGAGTTCAGAGTTTGAATGATGTCTTAAATAGCATGTAAGGATGCAAGAGCTGCGTGAAAGGACTGCAAATGGTGAACAAATGCATATATATATATATATTTGTATATATTGAGTGTTGTGCTTTTATTTATGTCTTAATGTGTGCATATGTATAAATGTGTCTGTTGATTGTGTGTATATAGGATATACATATTTTATACATATTTTTATATATATTTGTATTTTTGTATTTGGGATTGTGGGAAACGGTATTTCGATCTCTCTGTCTACACACAAACTGAAAGATTGACAATAAAGTTGACTTTGACTTATCACTTGAGTTTTTGGTGAGATGCTTGTAAAAAAATTGAATAAAATCAATCAATCAAAGTTTATCCAGCCCAATATCACAAACGTTAGATTTGTCTCAGATAATACAAGTAATGTTTAGTTCTACTACATAACATATGTGAGTAAATACCACATTTGTGAATATCGGAAGCTTCTAGGTGTCATAAAAACAGCAATTGCTAACAAGTGGCTAAATGAGTCCACGTCATGACGCCCAATATTAGCCGCCTTTAGCTTAGCGGCGGTGACTTGAAGTCATGTGACAGTTATGTATCTTGTATATTAGCATTGTACTTCTGGACGTTGCATTTACGCTTCCAAACTCATAAAATAGTTTATGACTCCGGCCTGCTCTCCATTCCCCATTCACGCCTCTGCACCTTCGGGGACCGTGCGTTCAATGCCCCCACCCCCCTCTGGAACGCCCTCCCTGCTGACATCCGTAACGCCCCTTCTCTGAACATCTTCAAATCAACCCTGAAAACTCATCTGTTCAACAAAGCCTTCCAACATTAACTCACTCTTCCCCCCCTGCAATGTAACACTTCCATGTCTGCCCCCTGTTTTATGTCTTGTCCTTAACTGTTTCATTGTTAAGTGACCTAATGAAAGGCGCTATATAAATTAAAGTTATTATTATTTTATTATTAATACATGGAGAATATCCCGCTGAAGTATCCCACATTGCTTTTGTTGTGGGAGCCCATGCGATGCTAACTACAAAAACATATATCATTACTGCATCACTTCATACCAGTCCTACTTGTTCCACAGCTTTATTAAGTTCCCAATGTTCACTGTCTAAAGAACACACGCTGAGCTTTGTTCAGGAGAAGAAAGCACACACTTGAATTATCTCTCTGTGTGAAGTTCAGTAGTTCTTAGTTGATTTCTAATCAGCAGAAATTGGCGAAGAACATGACAGGGAAAGCCAATTCATTAAGTCATTCATTTTCAATTGTTTATTTTGCTTGTTTAAAAATCACTAAGGAGCTGGAGCCAAACCAAGCATGAAAGGAGGCATGAATGGAAAAACACCCCTCGAGAGGTCATCAGTTCATCTTAGAGATAAAGACAGACATGCATACTGTGTATTTTTTAATTAACCATTTAGATCCTCTAGTTCAGTGGTTCCCAACCTGGGGGGCGCGTTCCCCTTGGGGGGGCGCCGTAGATTGCAGGGGGGAGGGGGGGCAGGCCTCAGATGATTTGAGGCCAAATATCATATTTAGACTCTTTTTTTTTACATATTTTTTTTTTTACATATAATTGTAAGGCAATACATGATTGTCACTAAAAGCCTTGTCTCTACATTACAATAAAATATAAAAAATAATTGATTAATTAATTTGAATAAAAATTCAAGTTAGTATTAAAGGCATAAAAAGACAGAAATATATAATTCTTTCTTTAATAGAAATGTTTCTTCTGCCCGTTAAGTGTCCAAACCGGGCTTTTCTGGATAAGCGCATTTTTAAAACATAGTCATTGTCCATGCCGGTTTCAGTTGGATTATTTGTCACAGTTGCTCCGATCAGCTCCTCCATTTTGTAGATTATTTACGACTTTTGAATCCACATAAACACATCGGCAAAATCCGGCTTGTGTTTTAAACTGTTTAATCCCTTTGTGAATTGTTTCCACTTCCGCGCCGTCCTTTAAAACCTGTTAAACCCCAAGGTCCCCCTCGGCGGGTCCTTTTTTTTTTTTTTTTTCACGACACTGTGTCTCAGGGGATCTTAATATTTAAGAACCTATTAATGTGTTATACCAGATTAACGGGAATAATCTCAGCTAACTGACGATACAAACCATTTTTACCAAAACAAAACACAAGTCTGATAAGAAGCATCTAACTGACCCCTGAGCGAAAAATGCTAACGCAGTTTGGCACAGAACTCAAGATAAAAGATACCCTTATTACTTATCGTAGCTGCACATACAATATATCCGATTAAAGTTGAGGTTCCACAGATTATTTAGGTATATATATATCATCACTGAGTGATCCAAACTCGCGACAGGGGAAGCAAACTCAGACATCACAACACGTACCTTTACGTAGCTTTTACGGGAGATCGTCTCACCGTGGCTGTCAATATGATCAAAAGACTTGTTCAATGGCATTAAAACGAGAAAAAACGCGGCTGAATCGGTTAATCCATAGGTTGATAATGTTTCTGGGTAATAATTTTTTTCATTTATAATCCATAATTCAATTTTTATATAAAAATCGGAGGGTAAAAGTTAGCTGCTAATGGTAGCCACCAGAGTTATCGCAGCTTCCGGTCTTGGCTATGCGTCAGTCTCACACACACACATTACCAAATAAGGAGTATGTGGGAGTTCCCCTCGATTCCATTGGCTCTGACGGTTAGAACGAGATGTCAATCAGCAAAATCGAGCAAGGGGGGCCAGAGATAGGTCAAATCCACCCAAATGACCCCAGAAGTGTTTTTTTTGTGCTAAATCTCTCTAAAAAGGTCAAATTTCCCTTGTTTTGCATCAATCTTGATTCAGGGTACTTATTATATGTTGTAGTTTGGATTCCTAAAGCTTTTAGTCTACTCACCCATCATTCAAGGGTGGTTTTCACTATAAGTAATTATTTTTTTTTGGACGGACACAATCATTTACATCTATATTGATTCTGACACCTCTACATCCAACTCACAGGTGTAACCTTGCTTTGAGAACAAAGATTATTAATGTACTCCTTTTAGAAGGGAAGATATGGTCATTTGTTCTGGGAATGTCATTTTCGAGCCTGAAAAACAGGCTTGGGTTTAACAGGTTAGTTTCTTCATACAGCGGGAATCCAAATGAATGAATCCTGAGTCCAATAACCATCAAAGTCACTCCAATAGTGCTCCTTGATTACGCTTTCATTCTCCTTTAACAAAATACTTCACATTCATCCAGTTTGTGACAGTAGTTGCATTTTTGAGACTTTTAAACTTTAATTACCGCTGTTGTGCCCCTAGTCCTAGTGTGTGTGTGTCTGTCCAACAGGAGTCATTTGGGGGGGCTCTTGGGAAAAAAGGTTGGGAACCGTCTAGTTAATACAAACTGTGTGTTTCGCCTGCAGGGCTGCAGCAGATCACAAACATTAGTATAAAATGATTGGCACTCACATCTCCATTAAAATATCTGCTTTGTTGGTTATGATTCAACTGAGACTGAACTCGCTGCGGCGAAACGCTTTGCTTTAGGGGCGACCAATGGTTTCAAGCCGACTTCCAGCATTAGCATGAAAGAGATGCTAATGATTGATCTGAATATATGGCTCATTAACACGGGGAAAGGCTCAAGCTGCATCTAAAGACCAGTTTATTTAGTATAATGTTTATTACAGAAAGGCAAAAAAGCTTTTAATCTGCTTTTAATATCTGATCAAATCAATTCTGCAGCAAAGATGATTACCTATTAATTTGAACTAATGTGAATGCATGGGGTACTATAACTATTTAGTGCACATTCAATCTGCTTTTGATAGAATATTAGTATGAGTATAATACAATATATAAAAGTGCCTTTCTGTGTGTAATGGACTCTACTCGGGCGTGTGTTTATCAGCATGCTGCTTTATTGAACAGAAGCAGAATATTTCATGACCTCCTCTTGTGTTCGGGTCAAATCTGATCGATTGACTACTTTCATCATATTGTGTTTAACATTTGATTGCTTCACATTTTCAGTATCTTTCCTTTGTATATTTACTGCACCTATTCCTGTAAACCAGTAGTCTGAGACGTTGTTTAAAAGGGTGTTAAATAGAAAGTGCTGATGATTAATAATATTCAAACTAATTTATAGATAAATACTGATTTTAAGCTGTTCCTGCTTTACCCACAGACATAAAACATTTCGTTTTGGTGTCTATCTACACCGGGATCCTGAGTCGTGGCTGATCCTGAGTCCTGATCTGAGTCCTGGACTTCGAGTCGTGGCTGAACCTGAGTCCTGATCTGAGTCCTGGACTTCGAGTCGTGGCTGAACCTGTCTCTGTGGTTCTGCCTGACTCTCATCACACTACTTCCCTGATGGCTCCCACAGGATTGTTGACATCCTCGTGGATTCATCTTCTTATTACAGACACATGCATTTCATAACATTCGGTCTATATGCTGTAAAATGTATTATCTCTTCAATTTACACACGGCATCTATTGCACGTCTGTCCGTCCTGGGAGAGGGATCCCTCCTCTGTTGCTCTCCCTGAGGTTTCTCCCATGTTCCCTTTAAACTGTGGGTTTTCTCTGGAAGTGTTTCCTTGTATGATGTGAGGGTCTAAGGACAGAGGGTCTAAGGACAGAGGGTCTAAGGACAGAGGGTCTAAGGACAGAGGGTGTGGTATTGTCATACACACATTCTGTACAAACTGTGAAGTCCACTGAGACAAATGTAATATTTGTGATATTGGGCTATATAAATAAACATTGATTTGATTGATTGATATACGTTCCTTATTTTTATATTCTAAGCATGTTGTATTGCTGCTGCTCTTATGATCTCACATGTTGTTTGCGCTTGTTAACCACTTTTTTTAGATTGACAGCAGAATTGAAGTTTTGCTTCTCATCTTCTCTCAAAGTCTAAGAAATGTTTTCCCAAAGAAACCAGACTCTCATTTAAATGAAACTCTCACCTGTGTGTTCTTCTCCTCCCACCTGGATGCTGCAAACTGAAAATAATCCCCTTCGTAGGAGTCATCTCAAGACCAAAATAAGATATCACTTTTTTAGAGTTGCTTACATTTTAAGGATATTTGTGCTATTTTATTTTTTATTTGAATTCATTATTTATGTTGTTGCTTATCCATGCCCTATATAGTATTTTATTTTTCTTTCTAATTAATTTGTTTCATTATTTTGGATGTATTAATTTAATTGATCAATAAAGTTAATATAATCTAATTTGAAATGACATTTTATTAACTTTGGTTGAGCCCAATGTAGGTGTTACAGTACCATGTAAACAAGGCATTACACATGATTTAGAAATAAAATCAAATAGAAAATAAACGTAAATATTCATTAAAGGCAAATCCGCAGTAGAAACTGAAATATCTAGAGAGAATAAATATGAAAAACACAACAATAATACACAAACAAAGTTGTTTTACTCTATAATAGACCAAGCGTATGTGTATATTGTTTTATAGCTGAACCAAATATAACCAAAAGTGGTATTACTTTCTGTTCTTGTATATATCATATTCTATTTACATGTATATAGACTTCTTGCACAATTTTGTATTTGTATTTTTGTATGTTATATATGTTGCTTTGTTGGAGGAGCTCGGATCATAAGATTTCCATTGCCATTTCTACACTGTATGTGCATATGACAATAGCATTGAATCTGGAATCTCTGAATCTATTGGTATTGTAAGTTATATTATCGTAGTAGTTGTAGTCAATGTAGGTCACATTATCTTCTATCACATAAACACACACACATCCCCTCTTAACCCTCCTATTGTCTTCGTCCCCCCTTACTTTGGTGTTCGTGGTCAAAACTGACCGGTCCTGTTTTAACTGCTATTACATTAACACAAAAACCATTAATCATCACCAAATTTCATTTAACACCCTTTCAAACTGTACATATTGTATCAGATGACTGGTACACATGAAGAACTGCAGTAAATATACAAAGAACAGACACTGAACATGTGTTGCGTGTGCCAGGTATGATCCATGTGGGGGGAGGGGCACATAAGAGCGGGAAATGTGTCAAATTGTTCTGTGTGTGTGTGTGTGTGTGTGTGTGTGTGTGTGTGTGTGTGTGTGTGTGTGTGTGTGTGTGTGTGTGTGTGTGTGTGTGTGTGTGTGTGTGTGTGTGTGGCCTAGCATTACTATACTTGTGGGGACCTAAATCTGTCTACACAGTCACGTGTGCAGTGGCGGAGCCAGGATGGAACCAGTGATCATTTTGGGGTGGCATTGAAATCACTATTATATGAACATAAAAATACATCTCACTATAAAATAAGGGGTTATTTAAGGCACCTACAACACACCTCTACATTATTTGGGATCAAGTGGTGGAATAGATCAAATAATATTCAGTATATCTAACAATTTCTTTCGTATTCCCGCAGGCAAAGTATCAACGAAGCTTACATTATACAAATGTAATGCAATATACAGACTGTTTAGCTTATGATGATCAGCAGCACTATGAGCTCATTCTCTCAGTGTATCATCAGGAATACAGAGACACACACACATCATTTAAATAAGAGTTTTTAAATTAAATGATAGGTTAAGAATAAACATCTTAAAGTAAATAACAATAAACAATAGCTCTTAACCCTGGAAGGTCCCCGGTTGTAATTTTACAACATTACTTTAAGCTATCCTAAAAAAGTCAGTAAATGTTCAGGGGTAGACATTAAGGGTAAAAAGCCACTGGCCCTCCGGGCCGGTGGAATTGTATTGTCACTGGCCCCACCATTGTAACCACTGGCCCCACCATTGTAACCACTGGCCCCACCATTGTAACCTCTGGTCCCACCATTGTAACCACTGGCCCCACCATTGTAACCTCTGGTTCCCACCATTGTAACCACTGGCCCCCACCATTGTAACCACTGGCCCCACCATTGTAACCACTGGCCCCACCATTGTAACCACTGGCCCCACCATTGTAACCACTGGCCCCACCATTGTAACCACTGGCCCCACATTGTAACCTCTGGCCCCACCATTGTAACCACTGGGCCCCACCATTTGTAACCACTGGTCCCACCATTGTAACCTCTGGCCCGGAGCATTCGTCCAAAAAAATCGACTAATAATGAAGAAAATTAACACATTTGTTGCAATAGTAATTTATGCACTAAACTACATTACTACTTGTACTACAACATTTGAACAATCAGTTCTTCCTCATTTTCATCAATTGTTCATATTTGGTTTATTAAAATAATGATATTGTGGTCATTGTTAAAAAATGTCTGCTATTATTATGAGTATTATTATTTGTATAATGCACTTTCTGCCTTCCTGTCATTGGGAGTTAGAAATGTAATGGCTATGTAATAGATTAGATCCGTCATTATCCTAAACTGCTGGGACATTTCCCTAAAGCTAATACCTTTATATTGTCTACTCTTCACTTACTTGTCAGCATAGGTCGGCATTGATGTATAGAGCCGACAGAAGACCTTGTTTATATTGGCATCATATTGAGAGGTGCAGCCAGTGACGTGTCCTAAAACCAGGAAGTAAGCTGCTGGTTCCCTCGACAAAAAGCAATGGGCTTTCTCCACAGGGTTTTGGAAAATAGCTGGAAATAAGGTCTGTGGAAAACAAACCTGTTTGAGAAATGCACGTTTTGTTCAGCCGGATAATCTCCACATGTCTACCCTACTTTTATAATTTTCGAAAAATAAATCTAATCAATAGATTATAAAAGGGTTTTAGGACGCGTCACTGCACCACTAGAAGCCAACTCCATCGATCAAGCTGAAACTTCCTCTCCCTCTTCTTCTCATGCTCCCTGTCACTCTCCTTTAACTCCTCCGGTGACTTTCTTTTATTTGAAGATTGTTTTTTGCACGGATACCGCTGGTATTAAAAACATTTTGGCGAATGGTTAGGTGGCGCGACAGTGTAAATGCATTTTTAATAATAACATTTTTGAATGGAACATTCTCAACATGAATGCATAAATCCAAATAAATATAACTTACATATGTGGGAAAATACTGTGTTTGAAATGTGTAATTGAAATTAGATGCTAGCTTTTTGTTTTGATATATATATATATGGCTGTCTACATGATGTGGCCTCCCGACATGGCCACAGTCATACAGATCATAAATCAAAGCCGTTGATTGGTCTCTGTGTGTCATTCAAGCTCGGGATAACCTCAGCTCAGGTGAGGTAAAGGACTCTCTGAGTGTTTAGATAGTTAACTTAGTCTAAGTTCTCTGTGGGTCTCAAACGGTGTGGTCACCATTTATGTAAACACATATTTCCATTTGAGAGGGTAGCGATTAGTAAAATATGCATGAATAAAAAATAAAAAGTTAACTAGGTGAAAAAAGGTAAGATACACTTTTAAAACTTGTTGAGAGCTAAAACTAGTCTTTGCGGCTGCCTCAAAGAGGAGCAGGGGGAGAGGGGGGAGACAGGAGGAGAGGCTGGTTCAGGAGCACAGACACACTTACAACTATAAATGAACCAAAAATAAATAAACAAGTTTCAGTGTTTTTTTCATATTGGAAATGGCATGTTATTGGTTATGGCCATGATTTTATGATTATTGAAATGTATACAGTTCTGTTTCATATAGGTGTTTCCATAGATCTAGTCTCTTTATTTTCCCCTCAAAATGCACCAGATTGATGCATTTAACTCCAACATTTAAAAACAAATCTTACCGGGGGAGCATGCCCCCGGACCCCCTAGACGATTTGAGGTCCACCCCCACTTTAAATCACATTGATAGGTTCCTAAATACATTTACCATTTTTTTAATAATAGTAACCCATGTCCATATGTTTATTTGTGGGTAGTAGATTTAAACTATAGGGCTATCACTATGGGCCCTGCCTGGACCTGTTCGCTCTGCCATGGCGTGAAGGGTCTGCTAACAAGCGACCAACAGAAAGATTCATGTTGTTGCACGTCACGTCACTTCACTATTTGATATAAGACTAACATTCCTGACAATAGATCTCAATAGTCATCTTTTATGGTGTAAATGCATTTTTAATAATAACATTTTTGAATGGAACATTCTCAACATGAATGCATCAATCCAAATAAATATAACTTAAATATGTGGGAAAATACTGTGTTTGAAATGTGTAATTGAAATTAGATGCTAGCTTTTTGTTTTGATATATATATATTTTGTATTCCAGTCTCCCTTCAGATATGTTAAGTGGCATGGCATTCAACACAATGCTGCTCACCTCCTTCAGTTGGGAGAAAAGCTGGTTCAGGTTCAGCCTTATGGTCTGCTGAGCCTAGAGATGGATATGTTGGTCCTGGCATCAGGGGGAGGGACAACTGATTTAGTATGAATAGCTGCTAATAATCTACCTGTATTTGTTAAATGTCAGCTAAAAGAGCAGTGCAATTAAAAACCTGTATAGATATTAACAGTACTTAATGTCAGCTTAGTAAAAAAAACATAACAATTATTATTTACAATGGACTAAGCTTAGCTAACAGACATCCTTCCACCACTCATGGACCACACCCACCTTTTCTTTTGAAAAGCTGGGTGACATACTGTCGCCCTTTAGTCCTCTCTCTTGTTTTTCTCTCCTTTCTTTTCTCTTTTGAAAGCCTGACTTTGTGAGTCGTTGAGACATGGTACTACACACGTAAGTACTAGCATCCCTGCTCCTCACATGCTCACACTAGTGTCTGCTAGAAAGTGCCGGCGGTGCTGCACCGCGTTTGGAGGCAGGACCAAACCATTACATGTAAATAGAACGGGGTGTACAGAGGCTTTGGATAATTAACTTTTGGAAGAAAATAAGTGAAATGAATTGTAAGTTTAGTGAGTACTTTACATTATCGATATAACGTCCTATTAATGTTAATTCTTGATGAATGATGAAAGGTTACTTAAAAAATGTTTTCTTAATGTTCTAAAATAGTTTGGGCCCCCGTGGTGAGAGTGTTTGGGGTGGCCAATAGGGTGGCCAGGATTCAGCTGGGGGTGGCCACGGGTTAGGGTAAGGGTTAGGTTAAGGGTAAGGGTTAGGGTTAGGCATGTGTTGGTTATGGTTAAGGTTAGGATAAGTCTCCAGGAAATGCATGTAAGTCAATGTAATGTCCCCTGAAGGGATGTATACATGGTATGTGTGTGTGTGTGTGTGTGTGTGTGTGTGTGTGTGTGTGTGTGTGTGTATTTTATCTGATCTGGATAGTTACTAATTCCTTTTCTTTATGGCGGTCATGTTTGACCGGGAACACCATGGGTGTTACAAAGTTGACTAAATCATCCAAAATTCAATGAAAGTGGTGATCAGCAATGTTATATGTTCAAATGTCGACTGTGAAGGATATCATGAAGCCTTAATGCAATCAAATGTAAAACTAAAAAGTTATGATTGATGAAAGTAGTAAATCGGTCAGATTTGACCCGACAGGAGGGTTAACAGAAACCTTCATACTGTATTTCTCTCTTCAGGATCTTATCACCAAACGCCATACCACGATCCCCTGGCATGGGTGCTATAATTAATTCTATTCTCCAACCTGCTGAAAAGCGAGGATTAAGACCGTGTGTGTGTCTACATGTCCAACGTGTTCTGTGTGAGTGTGTGTGCGCCGACTTTCATGTGTTGTTGCCGACATGTGAGCAGTGATAGGAATCTTATGGCTGTCAACGGTCCAAAGGCCAAAGCTGCAGAGAGAAAATCCCCGAGCCAGACTCTCTCTCTCTGTCTCCTCTAATCTCAGCCACTTTTTCTCACCGTTGGGCTCGAACCAGCAGATGATGGATGGAGGTCGAGTCACAGGGTGTCTTTTCTTTCTTTCTTTCACTCAATCATTCCTACTTTATGATCTAACTTTTGAACTAAAATACGGTTTTAAAAAAAATTGTGCGATTGGAAAAGAGTTTGAATTGAATCACCTGGCCGAGACCTTTCATCTATTTCTTTTCATTTCGCTATTCCACAATTTTACCCCTCTGTCTTTCTACATAGCTATCCATCTATATCAGTCCGTCAGACAGTTATCAAGGGGATTTGGAAAATGCATTTCTCTGTGATAACAAGGTTTCTGCTTCAGCTGGACGTCCAGACACACAAGGGGAGGAGGAAGAGGAGGGTTTATTTGATTACCTTCATCTTACTGTTGGCAATTGAAGCCAAACCCACATCACTAACTCGCACTTTCTCTCCTTGACCATCCAGTTTGTGAGCAGAAGAGTCCAATACCAGTGATCTGGTGGCTAGAGAAAGTCCTTTGGTGTCCTAGAATACTGTGTCTGCAGATACCGAGTGCTATTCGATACTAGTATTGAAGCAGCTGCCCAATATGCTTCAAGCTACAACCTTAAAATGAGAGTAGATTTCAGATCCTTTGTATGCGTTCATTATTCTGTGGACACACTGCTTTGAGCATTAGCCTTGAATGTTGGCATTTAAACAGAGTAATTGTCCAATATGAAGTATTCCTAAAATAGCATAAGCTACGTTACTAATATATATTAGGAATGTATTGCAGATATGGAGCTTAACATCAGTGCTACATACAATGTCCAGACACAGAAAGGGTGTAGGAAGAGGAGGGTTGGGGTTGACTTGAGAAGCCAAACACACATCACAACTGTCCAGTGTGTGAGCAGAAGAGTCCAATAGATCTGGTTGCTAGCAAAAGTCCATTGGCGTCCTGGAAGATTGGATGTCTGCAGATAC
>CM053252.1:5593092-5628092 GCA_028583405.1 Pogonophryne albipinna
TGGCTAGATCAAACGGCATCGGAAGGCATACAATTACAAACATTAACTCTTGTTATTTTTTTTCTTCTTTTTCTTTTTGAAATCGTCCAACATTTAAGTAAAGGAAAAAAAGTATTTTACAGTACATTCTGGTTTCCTTCTCCTTCCCAACACGTCTTGCATATTTCCAAACAGGTCCTTTTCGATAGGTAAAACCCAAAGGAACATCGCAGTGCCAACAAAAGGACCGAGCAGTAGAGCTGTATTAAGGACGGAGGTGTTGTGTTTTATGAAGCGTCATTTACCAGTTCAGAAACATTCGCACAAGAGATACATCAACAAAAAGCATATAGTCCATTGGGTAAACCTGTAGCTGTATGATGTGCTCTGGAAAAATAAAAATACCCAAGTTTCCCTTCTTCATCCCCTTCTTTGATCCTTTGTTGTGTACGTTGAACTGCTTCCATCCTGACATTTTCTCCTTGACTTGTCACGAGCTCGGAGAGCCCAAACTCTCGTCCGTGTGTCTCCGTGTGTCCATGTGTTACCCAAACCTGCATTCCAGAAAGCTGTTAAACAACTGCAGCTGCTGAGTAGAGTTTGCACGAGGGGTAGCAACACACCTTGGCTTTTTAGACGACACAGAAGCGAAAAAAATTGTCCGGGTTTTTTTTCTTCTTCATGTCAAAAACAATACGTCTGTTCTCTTCTCTTCCTCCACAGTGGCATGAAAACAGACACAATCACTGATAGTACTTCAAATATGTTGTCACTCACACACACACACTCCTACACACACACATGCGCACAACCCATCACATTCGCACGCTCAAATCAAACGTTTGTTACTTTACATGCAAACAAAATCAAATGAAACTTTCAAAATAAAAGTACAATATCCGCTGGAGCAGGGCTTCTTGATTATATTACATTCTTCTTATTGTCTCTTTTTTTTTTTAAGCTGTTTAAATCATTCATCGTTGTTCCAGGTCATTGCTGGGCGGCCAAAAGCGCGTTTCGGCTAGTTTTTGTTGTGACGGCGGAAGTCCAGGACGGATTTGTCATCTCCATGGAGGAGGAGAAAAGGGAGGAGGAAGACAAAGTGGAAGAATTCAGAGTCGAGAAAGACCGGGATCCTTTCTGTGATGGACGGCAGCAGCTGGGGAGAAAGGGAAAGGGAGGCTGCATCAGTCATGGTGGTTTAGAATATAAACAATTTCTGCTTGGCATCGAGTCCTAAGCAACAATCCTCTCCTCCTCCGTGGAACATTGGACTCATCTGCTAAACAAAGTGGGCCGCCGCACAGGGGGAAATATGGATTTTGTGGCAACGATGTATTAACTTGTGTGCGCCACATGCTGCCGTGTGTACATAATATATGAAACATGCCCTTGACTTATTGGCACACACACTCCGACACACATTCAACCAGCTGGGCGAACGCGCTGGAGATTCAGTGCAACCACACAATGCTTTTCTGTGATGCCAACGGAAATAAATCCGTTTGTTAAGCCTTCGACATTCCTCCAGCAGGAATATGATTAATCGCAGCAAATGACTTTCAATATTTAATCTAGGTTTGGTTTGATGTTTAAATTGTGTGTACATGAAGTAAATGATTGCATGTCGAAAGATGAATGGGTTTAAACTGTTTTTCAATACTTCGTGTTATTAAATGCGTATACATTGGATCAGGATGGACGATGCACCGAACGTATACCTCAACTATTAGCATTATTTAGTTATTGTGTTTCGTTTCTCACGCATGTTTTGTCTTCTTGAATCCTACTTTTTTTATAGGTTTTGTCATACAAGCTATAAAACATATTATTTCAGGGTTTCAAACTGCTGCTCGGATCTAACAAGCTATTTAAAAATATCAGCGATGGCCCCTCAAGTTTATTATCTGTATTTTTCACACATTTTATCGACAAAACGACTAAATGAGAAGCCCATTAAAAATGATCAACATAACTGTTAGGGGCAGCGTTATTTAAAATCAACACAAACCACAGCCTCCAGCATTCCCATAACATTTCATTTGACCCTCGTAAAAAAACACTAAAACAATTGATTGGTGGAGTTATTGACTGCATTAGTTTGACGTAGTCCTAAACCTGATTAACTGGCGACTACGTGTACACAATGTGGTCATAAATGTAACTAATGAGTTAAATTAGGTGAGATCAGTCTTGGTATTGCTTAGTAAGCAAAATGCATGCGCTATTCCCTTGTTAGCATGACTTTATTTGTGTGAAACTATCTCAGTAAATGCCAAAATGACATGGATTGACCATTAAGAGAGAAAATAAGTGGTATATGTTGCATTTAAATGAGTCAACATGAGAGCAATTCTTCTATCTAAGACCTTCCTGGTGCCACGGGAAACATTTGTGTGTGTTCGCTGAAAAAAAAGCCCCTCTTCCTTCTCTTCCCTGGAAAGAATTGTGTCTCTCTGGTGGCACCGTGTTCGGCTGATTGTGAGTCAGCGGCTGATTCATTCCTCTCATTATTATTCCCGCAGCATCGGGCCGTCAGACTGATCACAGACCAGCGGCTATTGATCTGCTGTGGCGCGACCCACTTGGTAATTAACACAGTTTCAGGAGCTGATGAAACAGAGGGGGGGTCTAATGAATCTTTAAGGCACTCTGCGGCTAGACATAGTTGATAATAGAAGCATGCTGCAATAATAAAGAGACTTCAGATCCAATATCGTTGTTGGTGCTGAATCGAAAAAAGAAAAGTAGTATCGATTCTCACCTTGATGACAGATTGAGTAATCCTCTTCTTGGCGATGCCGATGATTCATTCTGCATCCATGTTGCGTCCTTTCGTCCCAATAAATCCTGCCAATACATTCCTTCATTCACGCGTCCAATTTAGAAAAAGCCAGCTGTCCATCTAAAGTGTTGAGGAAGAGTCCTTCAGAAGCCGGAGGAGGGGTTTTTCAGATGGGAGATGAGTGGAAGAAGAATCCAAATTGTGTGTTTATCTGAGGTGTGGGAGGGCATTATTTTGGGGAAGACAGGGGAGTGGGAAGGCTCCTCTGGAAGATCATAGACATTCTCAGAAACGCCCCGAGGGCAACGAAATACAGCGTTCTGGGAGAAAAACGAGGCCAAAACAACAAAAAGCCCCCCCACTGAATCCAACCCTCAACCTCTCAGAGATTCACTGTTTATACACGACGGTCAGGATCCTCCATTTTGTCTGAGAAGATATCCAGCTGAGAGAGAACAATGGTGGCCGGGGGTTAGCCTGCGAGTCCCACACAAACACTTCATGTACAATAAACAAAGTCACAGGAAATCAAAGAAATCTGCTGCGCGGATTATTCCAGAAAGAAAGTTCCAGAAACTGCCCGAGAGAAGGAGGAAGAAAAGGTAAGGTCTCCCCCCCCCTCCCTCGCTTTTCCTTCCAGACCATTAAAGGCACTCCAGATTGGCCTCTCGGAAGCACTTTTCCAGCCGTCTATCCATAAAATGCTTCAGAAAGAAACATCACGTTCTCCAAAAACAACAAAAAAGGGCAAAGTAAAAGTCTGATTCTTTAAAAAAAAACATCTTCTTTTCTTTTAGATCCAATTTAAAGTGCATGGATGAGGTAAACTATTTTTCTCCATAGTTTATTTGTCTCTTTTTTTATATGTATTTACTTTTTATGTTATTTATTTTATTTAACGCTTCCTTTTCCTTCTATATTTCTTGTTGAAATCGCTCAGACGGGAACCATTCTGCCTTGCATCTGTTGCATTTGGGACAGCATTCCCTGGACGCTGGTCAGGATTTTGTTCTGGTGTGCAGACGAGGAGATGCCGATGCGCCCCATGTCCCTGCAAAGGATAAGGGGAAAAAAACCTTTTAGGAACAGGGACAACGATAACACACATCGGCCTGGTGATGATTTTCACAGCCTTGCTCTGGAGAACTGTCCTGACACTTTAACGGCTGTTTAAGGGATTTCACTTGCCAACACAGCAATCCTAATCCTGTAATCTTAACGGCTGAGAAATGAAAATATAACCGACATGTGACAGACTGAGAAACATTTAACACATGTGGACTTTGCAAAATGTGTGGCAGATTGATTCTGCTCTTATATACACATATCTGCTTTCTCGCTGAGAGATATAGGAGGAGATTGACTCTTCATATAACTACTTTTGACTTGTACCAACTGGCACTATATTACTTTCTTTTATGTCTTAACTATATTAGGCGCTTTCACACCGGACTACTTTTCCCGTTTAGTTCCGTTAGTGCCTGGAATTTTGCGTTCACACCAAAAAGGGAACTTAGTTCAGAGAACTTTTACCCCATTGTTAGTGCCTGCTAGAGAGGTGGGACTATCCTGGGGAGAAAAAAGTACCACTTTCTGATTGGCTGGACGAATTGCAAACCACGCCGTAAAACTCTGAAAAGCTTTGTGAAGCCGCCATTGTATTTCCTGGTATTAGCATTAGCCCTGCGCACCAACGCAGAGAGACTAACTTATGGCAACACAAAAGAAAACATGGGAGCGGTGGAGATGAGGAGGTGTCGGCGTTCTGGCGATTTACTCTGAAGGCTTCAGTAGAAGCTGCTGGGACTCCCAGCAGCTTCTACTGAAGCCAGTCCCCAACTCCGGGGACTTCCGGCCGGGGACTTCGGGTGGCAGTATACGCCGTGAAGTGGTTTGCGGCCTGCCAGTAAACCCAAAGCAGAAGAAGAAGAAGTGACGTCAGAGGCTCATTTGCGTAATCTTCCCTCAGGAACTTATTCCGGTGTGAACGCGATCGGCTCTTAGTTCCATAGGGAAACTAAGTGCTGGGAACTAAGTGCTGGGAACTAAGTGCTGGGTACTAAGTGCTGGGTACTAAGTCAGGGTTGCCAACTTTGGGTACCTGGCTGGAGTGAGATTTTGATATCATGCGTTTAATTACACATATGCACACTAAATGACTGCTATCGTGTCAGTAGCGGGACCTTAGCATATATATAGGATATATAATATATACAAATACACAATATTGGACACAGACTATAAAGGGCACACAGTTTCATTCACTAATGAAAGTCAAACACATGTTTGTTTCCACTGTTTTATTGTGTGCCTGTCGCGATAAGCAATTAATTGACTTATTGGCTCCGGAGTATTTGTGTTGGGTAATCTATGGTAGGGCTAACCCATACAGTGGTGGGGCTCAAGTGAGTATTTGCAATGTAATTACATACACGCTTTTTATATCGCCCCCTTGACAGTGAAACGCCACGCGTGAGGTTTAGATTATTTCCCTGTCTCAATCCGAATTGAACTGTATGAAACAAAAAGGCACATTTGTCTTGTAGTAAATAAAAAGGGCGACCTGGAGCCAATCCTGCAATTTCCCCACAGGTGAAAGAGTTGACATGCTGAAAACCCAACCCCTGCACACATTCTGGTACTCTCTTGAGAAGAAAAAGAAATAAATCTATTACTACACATTTAAAAAAATGAATGCCATTTTAGTTTTGTGTTACTTTGTTCTGAAAGCTGAACCTGCTGCTCCTCACAGAGGGAAGAGGCTGTGTGAATTACTTTACATTGTGGATAAGGGTGGATAGCCCCAATTGTTCTGCGTGTCAAAATGAAAGACAGCCCACACACCTATCAATCATCAAACCGTGGGTTCTTATTTCATTACGTGTTGATTTCTATCAACACGTAATGCTGTATCGACGTATAGAGATTTACTACAGCAAAAGTATTTTCCGTCGGGACTTCCTGCAACAACACCACGCCGTTATCTTGAATCTGATTGGCCAGAAGACATTATCAAAGATGTTCTATTGAGAAGACGATCACTACCTGACAAAAGTTTTCAAAACCGTTTCTAGTCTTCGGTATTCTTGTTATGGCGTGAGAATAGTTTGGGCAGCGTGAGAGCGTGAGATTGAGAGTGAAAGCGTGTGTCACACGCCAGATGCGTGAGAGTTGGCAACCCTGACTAAGTGCTGGGTACTAAGTGCTGGGTACTAAGTGCTGGGTACTAAGTGCGGCAAAGTACTGTGAAAGCGGCTATTGTATGTTTTCCTGGAGGAGCGTGGGACTTAAAATGTTCTTTCCAACAACTTCGCTGTAGCTATTTTCCATATAAATAATAACGCCTTTCAATCTTGTGACAGATGTAACTGTACCATTTAACCCTTTGTAGAATTTAGTGGTGTTGCTAGGCAGAATATAAACCATTGTAAAGATCCAAGCTAGATGTTTTCTCCTGTTTTTTATGCTAAGTTAAGCTAACTGGCTACTGGATGTTGCTTCATATGTAACCGATTACAGTGATATCACATTTAAATAGGTGTGTTTGCAAAACCATTAAACTACGCAATTTCACTTCACTTTTTTTGCAGAAATGAAAAACATATTCTTGTGATGTATCCTTCAATTTCTAGAATAACTCATCTTATTCTTCATCTTAGTGTTTTAATAAGTGAACAATTCATCTTACAGTTTTCTTCCACTAAGACCAAATAAGTGCAAGTAAGACTAATAAATGTCCCACTAACTTGCACCTTCTTCTCTTCCCCTCTCTTTCTGTTTACTCCCCACCTTTTATATCCCCCTCCCCACTCACTCTTGTGTCATGTGCACCACGGCCTCTGGAGAGGTGTACCCAGCGGCGGTGAAGTTGTCCCGGTATTTCTCCATGCCGATGGCCTGCAGCCAGTCCTCCACCGTGCCCACGGACGAGGACGCCGCCTCGGGGCTCCCCGGCTCCAACAGGGTGGTGCTCGGCCTGGTGGGTGGAGGAGAGGACGGGGGGGGGAGTTAATAATAGTGTCATAACTTACAGACAGTGTTTGGTTCTCCAGCTGTAGCCAAAAAACCACAATGTCTGACATAGGGTTGGCTTGAGAGGGAACATAGAGTGGTGCATTGAGGATTTGTTTTGTTAGCTGAACAATATGTTAGCATCTCAAAGGGCTCCGTCGATAAAAAGCCAATGAGATTTGAACATTGAATTTTGGAATAATGCGGAAAATAAAATCTTTGGCAAAGATACGTTTAGTTACAAAGGATAATCTCCACATGTACTCCACACACTTTTATGAATTTTGAAGCGTTAATGCGATCTCCAGAAGCAAAAAGGTAACGTTAGGCTATAAATGAACTTCACGTCTTCACCGCTAAGCTAAAGGCGGCTAATGTTGGGCGTCTCATTTTGTCACAATTGTTAACATAGAAGCTTCATACATTCACCAGTGGGGTGTTTACTGATATATTGTTTTGCTTTAGAACAAAACATCGCTTTTGGAAACAGCAGAACTTATATCTAAACTTTTAAACACGTTCAAAAAACGATTGACTTTCAGGCGAAGGAACCAGAAGTGGTAAAATGCTGACTCACATCCAGGTTTAGGGACTACTTTCTTGCCTCTCTATTACATGATTTAAAGTCTCTATATTCCTGGCTGTGATGCTGCGCTGAAGTATCATAAAGGTGTGACCAATCACCTCGTGCGATGACAGGAAGCTATCCTCAAGCTGTCAGAAAGCTTCATGCTACATTTCTCTCAAGCTTTTCCTCCTCCTGTGAGGTTCAGATCGCTTTTGTGTTACCGTCTTGTGGGTCCTACCAGAAACCGAGCCAAGCCAAACACAGTTCCTCTCCTGGGTGTGACCGACACACTTAGTTAATCCTTATTTTACAGAAAATACACAACCCAGGCACACCTCGGTGAGTTTTACCGCCCGCTGGAGGTCCTGCTCACATTCACATATTCATCAGCAGAATTACCTCCCGCTCTGTTCACTTCCTACTCTCTCCTTTTCTCAAGCTTTCCCTTTCTGTAGCAGTGCCGTCGGCCATGACACATTTACATGGGGCCGGTGAGTCTGAGATGGTGGCGGTCTTGTTACGCTTTGGTAACTCTCACACACACACACACACACACACACACACACACACACACACACACACACACACACACACACACACACACACACACACACACACACACACACACACACACACACACACACACACACACACACACACACACACACACACACACACACACACACACACCCATACCATGTATACATCACTTCAGGGGACATTACATTGACTTACATGCATTTCCTGGAGATTTATCCTAACATTAACCCTAACCAACACATGCCTAACCCTAACCCTAATCCTAAACCTAACCAAGTCTTCACCCTAAAATTAATGATTCCCCTTATGGGGACCTCCATTTTGTCCCCATAAGGGCGGCGAGTCCCCACACGTGACTATGTAAACATATTTAGGTCCCCACAAGTATAGTAATGCTCGGCCACACACCCACACACACACACACACACACACACACCCACACACACACACACACACACACACACACACACACACACACACGTTCTACTTCCCCCCCTTCTCTCTTGTAACTGTAAAAGCTGCATTTATAGAATTCAGTTCTGCTAATTACTCCATGAGGACTCCCCTCTTGCTCTCTCTGTGTCCCATTAGGGTGAGAGTGTGTGAGAGTGTGTTTTGCTCACACACTTGTTAAAGTCAAACAGACTGCGGCTAGTCTGTAAACACACGTAGGTCATCCCGAACACATTTAGCCGCTCGAGAGTAATGGTGTCGGAGCCGCCGAGGTCATGTTTGTTTTTAACTCGCCGTTACATCGTAATCCCCCCCCCCCTACATTCCTGAGTGTACAGCACCATTAAACCTGGTTTGCAGAAAAATCCATTACAGAGGGTGTTTGTGCTGAAAAGTGCCAAACGTCGCTGGTAGATAATGTTTAATGGTGAATGTAAACACCAACGAGAGAAATGGAGTGTGTGTGTGTGTGTGTGAGAGGGGTAGAATGTCACGTACTTAATACATTGTGCAGTAAATAGGTTGCATAGGTGTGTTTATGCTCATTAAACACAGCAAATGTGCGGGTTTTAGCTGCTAACTTTGAACTGTTCTTTGTTTTTAAAGACAGCTGGAGCATTCGATGATAGGGCTATAAAACGTATTTCTGGTTTGAGTGTGCGGTGTTTTAGTCGAGCCAAATTCATAAACACAGTTGCAAAGAATATGTGAAACCAACGTGTATACTAGTTATACTCCTGGATTGTGTGACTTTTTTCTCAAAGGTTGGGATATTACGATTTTCCTAAGTTGGTGGTGGCTTTCAAAGAAACCTGTGTGCTCACTGCAGTCTTTATTTTGCTTACTTCAGGTGTATATCAGTATGTAGTGTCTCTACTTTAAAGAGTCCTCTCCTGCTGATGTTCAGGTGTATATCAGTATGTAGTGTCTCTACTTTAAAGAGTCCTCTCCTGCTGATGTTCAGGTGTATATCAGTATGTAGTGTCTCTACTTTAAAGAGTCCTCTCCTGCTGATGTTCAGGTGTATATCAGTATATAGTGTCTCTACTTTAAAGAGTCCTCTCCTGCTGATGTTCAGGTGTATATCAGTATATAGTGTCTCTACTTTAAAGAGTCCTCTCCTGCTGATGTTCAGGTGTATATCAGTATGTAGTGTCTCTACTTTAAAGAGTCCTCTCCTGCTGATGTTCAGGTGTATATCAGTATGTAGTGTCTCTACTTTAAAGAGTCCTCTCCTGCCGATGTTTAGGTGTATATCAGTATGTAGTGTCTCTACTTTAAAGAGTCCTCTCCTGCTGATGTTCAGGTGTATATCAGTATGTAGTGTCTCTACTTTAAAGAGTCCTCTCTCTTTTCACCCTCTGTCTGAAACCAGAGCCCAGTCTGTTCTGATTGGTTAGCTGGCCGCCTCTATTGTGATTGGTCAACCGCTTAGAGATGTCCCGCCCCCTTAGTCTATCACGTACAATGTGTTGGAGCGCTAGCCAATTGAAGCGCGAGTGTTACATAGTGACAGTTCAATAGAAACTCCATCTGAAGGGAACTTTGGGATTTAAGCCTTTGCAGACCATTTACATGCACACAAATCTATATAACACATTACAGGAAAGGGAAACACCCCTATTCTTCTTTGATTTTGGTGCCTCCTCACCTGACTGCCGTCTCCCCTCCGGTCCTCTTCAGAGTGTTGGGGTTTCGGATCAGTTTGTCCAGCATGTTGACGATCTGTCCGAACTTCGGCCGGTCGGCCCTCTCTCGCTGCCAGCAGTCCAGCATGAGTTGGTGCAGGGCCACGGGGCAGTCCATGGGGGGGGGCAGCCGGTAGCCCTCATCGATCGCCTTGATCACCTAAACACGAGATCAATGGTACTGTAAGTGGCAAATTAAAACTTAACACCCTCTCCTAACGTTATTAATATAATTTGTACCCACATTACTTCAGGCAACTACGCAAGACATTTGTAAATGCATAAATACAATTATTTATCATCATTAGCACCGATAGATGCAATGTTTAATGAGAAAAGGGAATATATTGATGCAGTTTTATCACCCCTGGAGGTAATTTGATTACAACTTAATATGATGAATTATCTTTTGAAAACGTCTGACAGCACACATGCAACTGGGAATTATTACTCAAGCTGCGAAATCAAACCTAATTCCCGCTGTATATTATTTATGTTTGTCCCCGTGTTTAATTACATTTCCTCACGACTTACGTCTTGGTTGCTCATGTCCCAGTATGGTCGCTCGCCGTATGACATCACCTCCCACATGACGACGCCGTAGCTCCACACGTCGCTGGCCGAGGTGAACTTCCTGTAAGCGATGGCCTCGGGGGCCGTCCAGCGGATGGGGATCTTCCCTCCCTGTAATTGAAAGATGGGATCATTAATGAAAGCCGACAAGCAAGGAAGACCACATGCTCCCCCAACACAGGTGGGAAGTAGTGGAGTACAAATACTTCGTTATATACTGAAGTACTTTTTTTCTGGTATCAGTACTTTACTCCACTACTTATTTTTCTGACGACTTTTTACTTTCTACTTCTTACATGTTGAACCCAAATACCTGTACTTTCTACTTCTTACATGTTGTACACAAATACCTGTACTTTCTACTTCTTACATGTTGAACCCAAATATCTGTACTTTCTACTTCTTACATGTTGAACCCAAATACCTGTACTTTCTACTTCTTACATGTTGAACACTAATACCTGTACTTTCTACTTCTTACATGTTGAACCCAAATACCTGTACTTTCTACTTCTTACATGTTGAACACAAATACCTGTACTTTCTACTTCTTACATGTTGAACACAAATACCTGTACTTTCTACTTCTTACATGTTGAACTCAAATACCTGTACTTTCTACTTCTTACATGTTGAACACAAATACCTGTACTTTCTACTTCTTACATGTTGAACACAAATACCTGTACTTTATACTTCTTACATGATGAACTCAAATACCTGTACTTTCTACTTCTTACATGTTGAACTCAAATACCTGTACTTTCTACTTCTTACATGTTGAACTCAAATACCTGTACTTTCTACTTCTCACATGTTGAACTCAAATACCTGTACTTTCTACTTCTTACATGATGAACTCAAATACCTGTACTTTCTACTTCTTACATGTTGAACTCAAATACCTGTACTTTCTACTTCTCACATGTTGAACTCAAATACCTGTACTTTCTACTTCTCACATGTTGAACTCAAATACCTGTACTTTCTACTTCTCACATGTTGAACACAAATACCTGTACTTTCTACTTCTCACATGTTGAACTCAAATACCTGTACTTTCTACTTCTCACATGTTGAACACAAATACCTGTACTTTCTACTTCTTACATGTTGAACTCAAATACCTGTACTTTCTACTTCTTACATGTTGAACTCAAATACCTGTACTTTCTACTTCTTACATGTTGAACACAAATACCTGTACTTTCTACTTCTTACATGTTGAACTCAAATACCTGTACTTTCTACTTCTTACATGTTGAACCCAAATACCTGTACTTTCTACTTCTTACATGTTGAACTCAAATACCTGTACTTTCTACTTCTTACATGTTGAACTCAAATACCTGTACTTTCTAATTCTTACATGTTGAACACAAATACCTGTACTTTCTACTTCTTACATGTTGAACTCAAATACCTGTACTTTCTACTTCTTACATGTTGAACTCAAATACCTGTACTTTCTACTTCTTACATGTTGAACTCAAATACCTGTACTTTCTACTTCTCTCATTTTCCAAACAGCTGGTTCCTTTAGTCTGAATGTGTGTTTGGTGGCGTGATCATTATTCTTTAGAGTCATTGCGTGCCTATTGATTTGAACACGATCCGTGTATCCATCATTTCCTGGTCTTCTCTAAAGAAGAGGGACCAATGGAAACGTTGTCATGTTGCCGTTGTTCAGCATGGAAACATTCATTAGCTAACAATGACATTATTGTGCTATTAATATAAAGGGAGGTCAGGTACTCTTTAAAACAGTTGCTAGTTATGGGTACTTTTTACTGAAGTACATTTCAAAGCCTCTTTACTTTTACTTTAGTAAAGAAGTTTAGTCAGTACTTCTACTTTCACCAGAGTATTTTTAAACACGAGTATCTGTACTTCTACTTGAGTAAAGGATGTGTGTACTGTTGCCCTCTCTGTCCCCCAAAGTCTTTATGGCCTGGACTCCCAAGAAGTGAGAACAGAACTAGATAAAAAAGCTTTTAAGTATGCTAACCCTTCTGCTTGGAATAATGTACAGAAGGAGCTGAAACTGTCAGATTTGATCACTATAGGGGAATTGAAGTCCATCTTATAGGAAGAGTTATAGAGTTTGATGGCCAATGAGACTCTACCTGGTTGAATAAAGGATATGTATGAAGGCTCACCCTGGTGGTGTACGCAGCCTCCGGGTCGTCCTCCAGCACTCGGGACATGCCGAAGTCGGACACCTTGCACACCAGGTTGCTGTTCACCAGGATGTTTCGAGCCGCCAGGTCTCTGTGAACGTAGCTCATGTCTGACAGGTACTTCATGCCCGACGCGATGCCACGCAGGATGCCCACCAGCTGGATCACCGTGAAGCGCCCGTCGTTCTTCTGCAGGGGGACAAATGTAATGTTTAGACAATGTTCTTCACATCATCTCACTGGCATATTTACTGTTTCACCTCAACACACAACTGCAAACATTTCACATTTGTCCTGGAGGCAATAATGATAACTCTATTACTATGACTGTATTTCTACTATTATATATTTTGAATTGATTTCATTAGATAGAGAATTTAATAAATATTGAATACAGAGCATGAAACTAAAGTGATGGTGTCTCAATTTTAATACATTATTTTTAACGTTTGCTGTCAGAGAATATTTGGGGCATTTGTAGACTCATACTACAGTTACGGATTGTTTTGTTTCGTACATGTTAATATGTGTTTTTATGCGTTTTTATATACAATTAATACAGCTACTCTTATGTTAACAGTTAGGGATGTTGTACCTTAAAGAACTCATTATACCCTACTGTCCTACTAGGGCATTGCGTTCCAAGAATGCAGGGTTGTTGGTTGTTCCTAGAGTCTCTAAAAGTACAATGGGAGCCAGAGCCTTTTCTTATCAAGCTCCACATTTGTGGAATCAGCTTCCAGTTTGTGTTCGGGCGGCAGACACCCTATCCGTTTTTAAGAGTGCGCTTAAGACCTTCCTTTTTGATAAAGCTTATAGTTAGGGCTGATTAGATTCAGCCCCTAGTTTTGCTGATATAGGCTTAGTTTGTCGGGGGACATCTTACTTCTTCCTTCTCTCTACCTGTGTACTCTCATGTTCCGATTAACCCAGCTTCCCCAAATGTCTTTCTTTTTGGTGTCTATATACGCTGGGATCCGGAGTCATGGATGATCCTGCGGTCCTGTGTCCTGCATCGCGAGCCCTGGATCTTGAGTCGTGGCTGTGGTCATGGATCATAGGTCCTGGATGGATATCCTCGTGGATTCATCTTCCTATTATACACACATGCATTTCCAAACATTTGGACTACCTATGTTGCAAATGTATTATCTTTTCAATTTACACACGGCATCTATTGCACGTCTGTCCGTCCTGGGAGAGGGATCCCTCCTCTGTTGCTCTCCCTGAGGTTTCTCCCATTTTTCCCTTTAAAACTGTGGGTTTTCTTTGGAAGTTTTTCCTTGTACGATGTGAGGGTCTAAGGACAGAGGGTGTCGTATTGTCATACTGATATTTTGTACAAACTGTGAAGTCCACTGAGACAAATGTAACATTTGTGATATTGGGCTATATAAATAAACATTGATTGATTGATTGATAATCCTTACAGTGTGTTACTTATGAAGCACTGTTTGTCGGCATGTAACTGTATGGATTATAACAACAACAAAAATGGAAAATAGTTCATAATACAAATTGCATTTGTATTTGCTTACAACAACAACAACAACAACAACAACAACAACAACAAGGTGTTATTGGTGCAACATGACCAGTACAGCATGTTCCTTTGTAATTCCCTTTGTGAGTGTATTCTCTGGCATCATCTAAAACCTCAAAGTGAACCCTGGAATCACGGAGGTGAAACCTGCGCCAACCTCCTCGCCGGAAAACACAGTAAGTCGATCAAGGAGAGGATGGAGATTAGGACGAATGTTTGTGAACCAACGCTTGTAATTTGAGGGGGGGTGACATTACAGAGATAAGATGGGATCAGCAGCAGTGTGCTACAGTCACACACATGTGCGCAGACAGAAACGCATGACTGACCCTCAGGAATGCGTCCAGCGATCCGTTCTCCATGTACTCTGTGATAATCATCACGGGCTTACCTAGGGAGAGGGGGAGAGAGAGAGGCAGATGATTATGGGGGTAAACGATGCACATCACAGCAGGGAGGTTCTCCAGGGAATGTGTGAGTGTGTGTGAGGCCATCCATCTCTGTCCCGTAGTGATTTAATTAGCTCCGTGTTACGGTTGCCCTGACGTCCCTCGTCTTCCCCTGCACATGCAAAGGCATCTCTGCTGTGATGGAGAAGCTTTTAAACAACAACTGGAGACCCATCTTTTTACATTGGCTTTTGTTTCTACTTGAGATGTGTGTGATGTGTTCCGTTCTTATGTGTGCTCCTTTCGGGACTCTTCGTGGTCTGTGTTTTTGTTTGTATGTTAACCTTCTGCCTCATGTTGTACTGATCGGTCTTCATTTGAACTGTTGTTCTTTCTTGTGAAGCACTTTGTGAATTGTATTTCTGTGAAAGGTGCTATACTAAATAAAGGTATTATTACATTATTATTATTATTACTGAAACACAACACCAGTGGTGTAATGTAGTGAAGTACATTCACCCAATTGTTGTACTTTAGCACGATTTTTGGCTTACTTGTACTTTACTTGGAGTATCTTTTGTGTGTTTACGCAAATATGAATTGACGTTAGACGCATTATCCGAATCACAGTCACTCACCCTCTGACGAGCTATTTATGTCCCTCGCTGTCTCTTTGCCCCCTCTTTCTCCTCTGCCACCTTAGGCTGCATCTGTCACTCTCCTCTCTATCGCTTTCTCTCTTTTCCCCCTGATCTTTGGCCTCTCTCGCCCCATCCCTCTGTCTTCCCATCTCCCGTCTCATGGGGAAGCGTCTGTGTCTTTATCTGAGTCTGGGCAGGCTGTAGGGAGGGTGGACTTTCCCTGGTGGGTCTGTGTCTGTCTTTGTCTATAGGATAAGGGGGGATAGCGGTCATGAGGAGAGGAGAAAGAGAGAGGGAAACATGACAGGAAGGGAGGGTGTTTTTGTCCTAAAATGGCAGCAAGCTGGTGTCCAACCCGCCATATACTGCTACAGATTCCTCCTAGAAAAGTGCTGGTCTTTGCGTTTCCATTTCACATGACACAGTCAAGGTGGAAATGCAGATTTAACGCCAACGCAGAGGGGAGGTGAAATGCACCCTGGGAGAAAAAAAAGACTGCAGCAGTTGGCAGCTGAGGTCTTGAAGGTGAAGTTCCTCCATCCACGGCAGGATTTTTGCCAAAAGGCCGTCAGTCACCGCCTTACCCGCCGCGTGATTGGCAGCCCATTAATTACAGGGCGCTGCGGCGATGCCCCCAAAAAAGAGGAGGTTGAGTTGGAGACGGGGGAGAACGGGGTTGAACGGGGGGCCCTCTTTGTCAGCCATCTTTGTTCCCTTTGTTGCCCGTCTGTGCCCCGGGGCTGCCGGTGATTGACAGCTCCCCAATCAAGTCTGAGGAGCGTCTGACCTGCGACCTTAAACTCTCGCCTCCCTAGCCCCGCCCCCTTCCTCCCTCACCATTTGCATGCTAATTCCGTGTTTACTGAAAACGCCCTGCCGCCTTTGGCAATGAACTCTGGGCGAGGGGCCGATTATCACCTGCCAACAAAACAGGGGAAGGGGAGAAGCGCAACACGGGGACAACGTTGGACAAACGCTCTCCAGAGGCCCCGGCGTTTGCAGCGAACAAAGATCTGGCTTTTTAAACGCAGATCTATTTTAAATTAGCACGCTCTCACTTTTATGTAAATCAGATGTTAAACACATCCCGAGCTGTAACGGGGGCTGGGTTTTAATTACACACTAGCATGATGGAAGCTTATACAGGCTCCAAGATGGTGGACTACAGCCAGCAGTCCCTGGTGAGAGATTTCAGCACATTTATGTATTTCAGTGTCTATTTGGAGTTCCTCCATAATTAATGAGGCTTAATTGTCTCTGTTGGACATGCCAGCATACTGAGGCCAGATTGAGCATTCCTTTTAACTTGATTGTAATGGAGACGGGAGTGCCATTCAAATAATGGATTTTTAATAGATTCTGCAAACACACTCAAGTGTGAAGGAGTAATCTGCCCCGACCTAGTGTCAGGCTCCCAGAAGTAAGAGTGGATGGAGATGGAGGTGGAGCTGTTGATCCTCTTGCTTTAGATCTCCCTCTCTCATGTTGAATCCTGTCTCTGCTGTAGCTCTTCTGTTTCTCCTCCTCTGTCTCGCTCCGTCTCTCTCAGCCTCCGCTTCAGTGCTTCCACCTCCGCTTTCCCTCTCTGTCGTTCCCACTGTTGTTCTCTGTCTTTCGTCCAATCCATCAGCCACTAACCGCCATCCTGTCTCTTCCTGTCCGCATCTCTATTCGCACCTTCGCTGTCTGCTGCTCGTCTCCGATTTCTTCCCCTTCCTCCTGTCCATCTGTCCGCCTTCTCTCTTGTTTTCCTCACAAGGTCTGAGAGGTCATTCCCCGTGGTGAGAGGTGTGAGAGGTGATAAGCAATTCTGCCTCTGCCGCTGTTCACTTTCAGCTGCGACTGAATGTGTGTATGTGTGTGGTGTGTGGTGTGTGTGTTTGTGTGTGTGTGTGTGTGAGAGAGACGCTGTTATCTAGCACAGATAGAGCCAGGCTGTTGTGTCACGACACATTAAGACACTTCATCCATCTAACCCAGGCTGGCCATCAGCTATGGTAACACTCACGCACACATGTGTGCAATCAAAGGTGTGCGTACAATGATGTAGAAGGATATGTTGCAAGAAATATAACGTTATACAATGTAGTTAAGGACTCAGAATGTGATCATTATGGTTATTAATGTTAAGAGCAGATTGTGTGTGAACTCAAAACAAGGCCTCAAAAACTGTGGAAGGTTAAACGAGAAGGCCATTTTTAGTAGGTTCAGGTAAAGTATTCTTCTCATTCTCTGGAGTTAATGGGGTACGAAGTTACGGAGCAGTAACTCCCCTCTCATGTGCTAGAAAACTAAGAAGGGCAAGTGTTGGTCAATGTAGTGCAAATAACTCGCCCATGGACACGGAAACGTGTACAAAAACATATGTGAAAAAGGGTTACAACAAAGAATAGGGGAGGTGGTTTATCGTCGTTCAGTCAGCCAATAGGAAACAAGGATGCTTTAGCTATACAAATGCTAATACAACGTTTGTTCAACAGCATGATCCCGGGGTCTGCTCGGTCTTTGTTTTCTGTCTAAAAGAAAGTTATTTTGCATCGTACTGTTCGAGTTTTAGGGCTACGAAATTGTCGAGAAGGAGGCCCGTACTCTTTAAGATCTCTTCCAACAACAAGACATCCAAAAAGCATGGTGGTAAAGGGAGGAGGAAACAAAGAGACGGAAAGGAGAGAGTGCCCAGGGCGGAGGGAGAAGTGGCCGAGCAGCAGCAGACAGAGGAGGGATAGGGTATCACTCCCTAACCCCAAACACATTTACAGCTGACACCATGATTAATGAGCCTGGTGCCCCGCTACAGGGCCTGTTCTTGGACCCATTAGACCCCCCTCCAAACTGCCCTGATACCTCTAAATCTCTAAATCTACCTCCCCCTTCCCAACGAATGCTAGACCTCTTCCATCTGGACAAAACCCACCTGGGGATACCACGGATGGGACACGTATATGTAAAATACGGGACTCTTAGAACAGATGCAACACGAGTGGTCGTATATCACGAGACACTGTAGCTTTGCATGCATTAAAACACACACAAATGCCCCAACACACACACACACACACACACACACACACACACACACACACACACACACACACACACACACACACACACACACACACACACACACACACACACACACACACACACACACACCTTTGGCTAGTAAAGATGGCTTTGTCCCTAACCCCACCCTTTCCCCAAAGTCACCCAAAACTGCAGACTGGGTTTGAAATGATTTATTGTTATGTGATTTCTTTTTTAAAGGGAGAAAGGGGGACAGCAGAAATGAATGTCCTTTCTGTGTTATTATAATAAGAAAGTCATTGTGTGTGTGTGTGTGTGTGTGTGTGTGTGTGTGTGTGTGTGTGTGTGTGTGTGTGTGTGTGTGTGTGTGTGTGTGTGTGTGTGTGTGTGTGTGTGTGTGTGTGTGTGTGTGTGTGTGTGTGTGTGTGTGTGTGTGTGTGTGTGTGTGTGTGTGTGTGTGTGTGTGTGTGTATGGTTGTGTGTGTGTGTGTGTGTGTGTGTGTGTGTGTGTGTGCGTGTGTGTGTGTGCGTGTGTGTGTGTGTGTATGGTTGTGTGTGTGAGAGTATGATTGCAATTTCCTGAAGCAATTTAAATTCCCTAAAGGTGTCTTGAATGACAATAGCACCAAATGATGTTCTCCAATTATTCGGAAATGGAAAGAAGACTCGCTCTAAATTGTTTTGTGTGTAGAAAAGTTTCTTGTTTGACATACATTTGGTGACCACGCCCTCCAGGTGGATGATGTTGGGGTGGTCGAACTGGCCCATGATGCTGGCCTCGGACAGGAAGTCCCGCCTCTGTTTGTCCGTGTATCCGGCCTTCAGCGTCTTGATGGCCACGCAGATTTCTCTCTTGCCCGGCATCTTCAGGCGGCCGCTGCACACCTCTCCAAACTCCCCTAGAACACACACACACACACTCGGGTTAAAAATAATGACACACTCTCAAGATTCAAGATTCAAAGGTTTTATTGTCATATGCACAAAGCTACAGTGTAGAAATGGCAATGAAAATCGTGCGTTGATAACTATTAAACCGTATTCAAACCGCATTTGATTACTCTGATACTACAGCGACTATAAATCACATCACGAAGGGAGTGTGTGAGTGTGTGTGTGTGTGTGTGTATGTGTGTGTGTGCAAGTCAGAAAAGGTCTTTTTTAGACATTGATCAGGGTCTCTAATCCCTCTCCCCCCCCCCTCGCCCACTGGAGCAGAGAGTGAGGGGGAAATGGGTATTGATTCTTTCTCTTTATGATTTTGTCATTGGATGACTTTTCTCTGGCCACAGGAATAGAACGGACAACATATTTAGCCTCCTTTGGTTTTTGTTTTTTTTCCACTCGTTGAAATATTATTGCCTCGGAAAACAACGGTTTGTATTTTCAAGGAGGGCATTTAAAGCCACAAGCAGACAGGAGTCCCTGGGAAAGATATACTGGCTGCAGAGAATTTGCATGATATGAATATAAAATGTTATTATTATCCCATTAGCCGCGTTCACACCGCAGTACTTTTCCCACTTTAGTTCCGAAATGTCGCGTTCACACCAAAAAGAGCCGGAACTAAAATGTCTTAATGAGAACCTTTTTTACCCCCTTTTCCGTCCCTGCTAGAGAGCAGGGACTTTCGTGGGAGAAAAAGGTTCCTATGTCTGATTGGGCGGATTGCAAACCACGCCCCGTAAAACTCGCCATTTTATTATCCTCGCATTAGCATTATTAGCATTAGCATTAGCCCAGCGCAGAAACGCAGAGAGACTAACTCATGGTAACACAAAAGAAAACATGGGAGCGGTGGAGATGAGGAGGTGTCGGCGTTCTGACGATTTACTCGGAAGGCTTCAGTAGAAGCTGCTGGGAGTCCCAGCAGCTTCTACTGAAGCCAGTCCCCAACTCCGGGGACTTCCGGCCGGGGACTTCGGGCGGCAGTATACGCCGTGAAGTTGTTAGCGGCCTGCCAGTAAACCCAAAGCAGAAGAAGAAGAAGTGACGTCAGCGGCTTCATTTGCCTCATCCTCCCTCAGGGAACTTATTCCGGTGTGAATGCGATCTGTACTTAGTTCATGAGAACTAAAGAGTTCTGATGAACTAAAGTGGGAAAAGTACTGCGGTGTGAATGCGCCTTTTAAGTAGATTCCTGTTTCTATAGTGGCTCGAAAATTGTGGAACAAACTCCAAATGAATATAAGGACTAAAGAAGGGCAGATTGGAAACCCAGCTGTTTCCTTTCCACCATTACTTCTGTACAAATCACCTACAATGGTTTGGATAATTCAAACTTATGAATCTACAGGATTCTTGCTTTTTTTGAGTTGGTATCTTCACGGTTAACTGCACTTATTGTTTTGAGAAATAGCGTTAGAAAAATGCAATGCTTTTGTCCAAAGTTCGGCACAGCAAAAAGTCCCCGAAACACTGCTTCTAAAACAATCGATTTGAAATGTGATTTAAAATGAAAGACGCTGGATAAAGAACAAAGTATGTCTGCTTACCGATGCCGATAACTTTTTCGATCTTGATACAGGAGGCGTCGATCTCCTTGGCGAACTCTCGGACGGCTTGGTTGGGGTCCTCGTAGGTGAAGGGGTCAACGTATATCCTTACTCCTGAGGAAAGGAAGGAAGGGAAAAAAACAAATGAAGAAAGGATTGAAAAATGAAGGTTGATTAATTCCTGTATGTATCTGTTCTTTATTTCCATCATGTGTACACCGCCTTCCTCTTCCTCTTCCTCTTCCTCCTCCTCCTCCTCTTCCTCCTCCTCCTCCTCCTCCTCCTCCTCCTCCTTCCTCCCCTCCATACCTCGCCTCACCCTCTTGACTCCATTGCTGTTCTTGTCACTATGGCTGACTCCAAAGAAGATGGAGCTCATTAACTTAAACATTTTTTTTGTGGGATGGAAATAACAACACTGATGACTTGATAATGAGGTGTTTGGAGAATGTTAGGATGCGAGTACATTAACTTCAAAAACAGTTTTTTCCCACATTTGATGGGCTTCCTTTGCGGGTGAGAGTGGATGCACATGAACACAGATGACAG
Organism: Pogonophryne albipinna; assembly: GCA_028583405.1. Taxonomy (NCBI): domain Eukaryota; kingdom Metazoa; phylum Chordata; class Actinopteri; order Perciformes; family Artedidraconidae; genus Pogonophryne; species Pogonophryne albipinna. The sequence continues at coordinate 5,614,511 of CM053252.1, forward strand.
CACTAATGTTTTTCAATTATAGAGTGTGTAGGTGTGGGGTTTAAAGTGTGTTACCTTGATGTAAGTGCTTCTCTTCGTCAGAGTCCTGCTTGGCCTTGCTGTATTTATTCCTTCTGGGGGCAAAAACAGCGGGACGGTCAACGTACAACTTCAAATGTCAAGTACAAAAAGCAACTCATTTAAAAACACAGAATAACCCTCTCATTAGAGTCTGGAGCAGGGGTGTCAAACTCAATTTCATCACGGCCCACGTAGGAATTATGGTTGCACTCAAAGGGCCGGTTGTAACTTTAAGACTATATCAAAATACATATATAAATATTTAATATATATAAAATAATGTATTATATTACATTATTGCCTCTGCATTGGATTATTATCTGATAGGGCAGGGGTGTCAAACTCAAGGCCCGGGGGCCAAATCCGGCCCGCCACTTCATTTGATGTGGCCCATAAGAGCTTGCAAATAAAACAATACGTTTATTCTAAGGTCACGTGCCGCTTTACAGGAGCACGTTGCCCATAAACTACATGTCCCACAATGCATCTCATTTTGTGAGATGCGCACTGCAATTACTTACTCGACTTCTGCTTTCAGGCGTAGTTAATTATTAAGTTATTACCCTATCCGATAATAATCCAATGCAGAGGAAATATTGTAAAATAATACATTATTTTATATATATATTAAATATTTATCTATGTATATTTATATAGTCTTAAAGTTACCACCGGCCCTTTGAGTGCAACCATAATTCTAATGTGGCCCGCGAAGAAATTGAGTTTGACACCCCTGTGATAGGGTAATAACTTCATGATTAACTACGTCTGAAAGCAGAAGTCTAGGGAAAGTAATTGCAAGTCTCTTCAGTGAGAATGTCACAAAATGATTTAAAAAGAAAAGACAAATTCTGGGAAAAAAAGACTGACATAAAAAAAAGTCAAATTTGAGATGCATTGTGGGACATGTAGTTTATGGGCAACGTGCTTCTGTAAATCGCCATGTGACCGTATAATAAACATATTATATTCTTTCAGAGCTCGTGTGGGGCCACAGAAAATGAAGTCGTGGGCCGGATTTGGCCCCCGGCCCTTGATTTTGACACCCCTGTGATAGGGTAATAACTTCATAATTAACTACGTCTGAAAGCAGAAGTCTAGGGAAAGTAATTGCAAGTCTCTTCAGTGAGAATGTCACAAAATGATTTAAAAAGAAAAGCCAAATTCTGGGAAAAAAAGTCAAAAAAGTGACATTTTGAAATAAAAAAGTGACATTTTGAAGAAAAAAAGTGACATTTTGAAATAAAAAAGTGACATTTTGAAGAAAAAAAACGGACGTAAAAAAAAGTCTAATTTGAGATGCATTGTGGGACATGTAGTTTATGGGCAACGTGCTTCTGTAAATCGCCATGTAACCGTATAATAAACATATTATATTCTTTCAGAGCTTGTGTGGGGCCACAGAAAATGAAGTCGTGGGCCGGATTTGGCCCCCGGGCCTTGAGTTTGACACCCCTGTGATAGGGTAATAACTTCATAATTAACTACGTCTGAAAGCAGAAGTCTAGGGAAAGTAATTGCAAGTCTCTTCAGTAAGAATGTCACAAAATGATTTAAAAAGAAAAGCCAAATTCTGTGGAAAAAAAATCAAAAAAGTGACATTTTGAAATAAAAAAGTGACATTTTGAAATAAAAAAGTGACATTTTAAAATAAAAAAGTGACATTTTGAAATAAAAAAGTGACATTTTGAAGAAAAAAAACTGACGTAAAAAAAAAGTCAAATTTGAGATGCATTGTGGGACATGTAGTTTATGGGCAACGTGCTTCTGTAAATCGCCATGTAACCGTATAATAAACATATCATATTCTTTCAGAGCTCGTGTGGGGCCACAGAAAATGAAGTCGTGGGCCGGATTTGGCCCCCGGGCCTTGAGTTTGACACCCCTGCTGGAGGTAATCAGAAATGCAAAGAAAGAGTTCAAGTCATGGTATTTCACAACTCTATTGCACGTATTTGTACAGAGTTATTGTAGTTGGACCATTGATTGAATTGAATTATTTGTAAACGTTGGGATATCCAATAACATTTGAAATGGTAAAAGTCGGTTGGTTTTCAGAATCCAAATATCTAGGTTAACTTGTTAGATAAAAGGAAGGCAAAGGTTGTTAAGAAATACATGTAAAATAATAAGCGAGAAACAAATATGTCCACTTTTTAAAACAATAAGAAGCAGTATTTAAAAAAAGTCTCCAAGTATTGGAGGAGACTGTAACGTTAACAGATTGAAAATAAAACAATTGAATGTGTATTTTAACCATCCTTCAGCGGGGCACATTGACCCCAAAGAAAATAAGTTGTTGTCTTAAAGGTTTTATAAAGTTTAAAACGGATTATTCGAGTTTAAAATGTTAAAAGTGATGTTAAAACAAAAAAAAGCTACCATCAGAACTTCAACTTAAAATGAACCTCCATGGCGTTGGTCTTCAGTCGAATAATAACAATACACACTTCAGTAATTAAAACTCAAACCAAGACCCCATACCCACTTATCAATCAATTCAAGTATATGAAATGGGGACACAATCACTTATCAGACATTGAGAGATTGTTAATTAATTATTCAAATGTGCCAGACAGACACGGCATTTCCACTTTTGTTAGTTTAGGTATATGTACCCTACCTCACTGACCTCCTCATCCTCTACCAACCCCCCCGGACCCTCAGATCCACCTCAGCCGGTTTGCTTTCCAACCCCACGGCCAAACTCCGGAGCTTCGGGGACAGAGCCTTCTCTGTGGTAGCCCCGAAGCTCTGGAACTCCCTCCCCCAATACCTCCGTGAGTCCCTCAACCTGTTCCAGTCCCGCCTCAAAACCCACCTCTTCCACTCTGTATCCATAAGCCCCGCCCCTCTCAACCAACTTCCTCCTGACTGCTTTTCTGTTTTGTTTCTTTGTTTCTTTTTGTTTTTGTTTGTCTACCCTCCCTCCCAAATGTAAAGCGTCTTTGGGTTCAAGAAAAGCGCGATAGAAATAACATGTATTATTATATCTCGCGGACACTAGGTCTCACTTTGATCAGCGACAGGGTATTTCTACTTTGAGTCAGAAATATCCTGACGGTTTCTGAAGGGCACGGAGCATTAAAGCGGCGAATACATCTGTCGTATACAGAAGATGCGCTTTAGATCCCTCCCAATCCCAGAGGCAGGCTGACACCTGTGCTGATATTGATGTGTGGGGTCAGTGGAGGAAATGACCAGATGTGCAGCACATTGTCCTCCTCTATGGCTGAGTAATGATGGCAAACGACTGCCTGATTACAGACCCTCCCCACAATCACAGGAGGGCCGCAGCAGCACAATGACAGTGGCCGTCACATGCATATAAAAAAGGCTGAGACAACCACCTGCTTGGCCGCGGAGTGAGAGAGGCAATCACGTGGAAACGAGGACACACACACACACACACACACACACACACACACACACACACACACACACACACACACACACACACACACACACACACACACACACACACATACACACACACACACACACACAATCAACAGCCCCCTTCACTCCCCATCATTCTCAATACACATGCTTTCCATACAAAGAGGCACACTCAACGACTGCTCGTGAAACACAAGCCATTAACAATCCTCTTCCCCGTGAAAACAATACTCTTTCTTTACATAATGACGTGCAAGCACACACACACACACACACACACACACACACACACACACACACACACACATTTTTACGTTTCGATACTTATTTTATTTGTATTTTATTCAATTTTTTTAACTTATTTTATACTTCTTGTTGATTGACAGCCATACTGCTGCTGTGACAAAATCATTTCCCAACTTGTGATGAATAAAGTATCTATCCGTCTATCCGTACAGGGGGGAGTGTGTTTAACACCCCGAGGTGCCCATCTGCATGTAATCCCATCCGTGTGACGGTGCTTTGTCGCTGGTTAACACCCTGAGATTGGGTCACTGCAAATCCACCTGATGCCTCTCAGCTTTTCCCCTCGCTCTGTATTCTATCTCCTGCTTTTCATTCCCCCGCTTATCTCATTGTCCCCCCTCCCCCTCCCCCCTCCCCCCTCCCCCATCTCCTCACGGCGGTCAGAGGGAGAAAAAATAACTGGCGGTCGGGATTGCAGCCAAATCTGAGGGAAGGAGGATGGAGCTGATTGCATCTCTTCAGCTGCCGGAGCTGTCAATCACGTCTCCGGTGTGGCGAGTCATCACTCATCCTGCGTTTGCTCTAGCTGTCTGATTCTGTGAGTGTGTGTGTGTGTGTGTGTGTGTGTGTGTGTGTGTGTGTGTGTGTGTGTGTGTGTGTGTGTGTGTGTGTGTGTGTGTGTGTGTGTGTGTGTGTGTGTGTGTGTGTGTGTGTGTGTGTGTGTGTGTGTGTGTTTTCTCCAGAGGTGGGAAGTAGTGGAGTACAAATACTTCGTTACTGTACTTAATTACATTTTTCTGGTATCAGTACTTTACTCCACTACTTATTTTTCTTACGACTTTTTACTTTGACTTCTTACATGTTGAACCCAAATACCTGTACTTTCTACTTCTTACATGTTGAACACAAATACCTGTACTTTCTACTTCTTACATGTTGAACACAAATACCTGTACTTTCTACTTCTTACATGTTGAACCCAAATACCTGTACTTTCTACTTCTTACATGTTGAACCCAAATACCTGTACTTTCTACTTCTTACATGTTGAACCCAAATACCTGTACTTTCTACTTCTTACATGTTGAACACAAATACCTGTACTTTCTACTTCTTACATGTTGAACACAAATACCTGTACTTTCTACTTCTTACATGTTGAACACAAATACCTGTACTTTCTACTTCTTACATGTTGAACACAAATACCTGTACTTTCTACTTCTTACATGTTGAACTCAAATACCTGTACTTTCTACTTCTCACATGTTGAACACAAATACCTGTACTTTCTACTTCTCACATGTTGAACTCAAATACCTGTACTTTCTACTTCTTACATGTTGAACTCAAATACCTGTACTTTCTACTTCTTACATGTTGAACACAAATACCTGTACTTTCTACTTCTTACATGTTGAACTCAAATACCTGTACTTTCTACTTCTTACATGTTGAACACAAATACCTGAACTTTCTACTTCTTACATGTTGAACTCAAATACCTGTACTTTCTACTTCTTACATGTTGAACCCAAATACCTGTACTTTCTACTTCTTACATGTTGAACTCAAATACCTGTACTTTCTACTTCTTACATGTTGAACCCAAATACCTGTACTTTCTACTTCTTACATGTTGAACTCAAATACCTGTACTTTCTACTTCTTACATGTTGAACCCAAATACCTGTACTTTCTACTTCTTACATGTTGAACACAAATACCTGTACTTTCTACTTCTTACATGTTGAACCCAAATACCTGTACTTTCTACTTCTTACATGTTGAACTCAAATACCTGTACTTTCTACTTCTCTTATGTTGAACACAAATACCTGTACTTTCTACTTCTTACATGTTGAACTCAAATACCTGTACTTTCTACTTCTTACATGTTGAACTCAAATACCTGTACTTTCTACTTCTTACATGTTGAACACAAATACCTGTACTTTCTACTTCTTACATGTTGAACCCAAATACCTGTACTTTCTACTTCTTACATGTTGAACACAAATACCTGTACTTTCTACTTCTTACATGTTGAACACAAATACCTGTACTTTCTACTTCTTACATGTTGAACCCAAATACCTGTACTTTCTACTTCTTACATGTTGAACACAAATACCTGTACTTTCTACTTCTTACATGTTGAACACAAATACCTGTACTTTCTACTTCTTACATGTTGAACACAAATACCTGTACTTTCTACTTCTTACATGTTGAACACAAATACCTGTACTTTCTACTTCTTACATGTTGAACTCAAATACCTGTACTTTCTACTTCTCACATGTTGAACACAAATACCTGTACTTTCTACTTCTCACATGTTGAACTCAAATACCTGTACTTTCTACTTCTTACATGTTGAACTCAAATACCTGTACTTTCTACTTCTTACATGTTGAACACAAATACCTGTACTTTCTACTTCTTACATGTTGAACTCAAATACCTGTACTTTCTACTTCTTACATGTTGAACACAAATACCTGAACTTTCTACTTCTTACATGTTGAACTCAAATACCTGTACTTTCTACTTCTTACATGTTGAACCCAAATACCTGTACTTTCTACTTCTTACATGTTGAACTCAAATACCTGTACTTTCTACTTCTTACATGTTGAACCCAAATACCTGTACTTTCTACTTCTTACATGTTGAACTCAAATACCTGTACTTTCTACTTCTTACATGTTGAACCCAAATACCTGTACTTTCTACTTCTTACATGTTGAACACAAATACCTGTACTTTCTACTTCTTACATGTTGAACCCAAATACCTGTACTTTCTACTTCTTACATGTTGAACTCAAATACCTGTACTTTCTACTTCTCTTATGTTGAACACAAATACCTGTACTTTCTACTTCTTACATGTTGAACCCAAATACCTGTACTTTCTACTTCTTACATGTTGAACTCAAATACCTGTACTTTCTACTTCTTACATGTTGAACTCAAATACCTGTACTTTCTACTTCTCACATGTTGAACTCAAATACCTGTACTTTCTACTTCTTACATGTTGAACCCAAATACCTGTACTTTCTACTTCTTACATGTTGAACTCAAATACCTGTACTTTCTACTTCTTACATGTTGAACTCAAATACCTGTACTTTCTACTTCTTACATGTTGAACCCAAATACCTGTACTTTCTACTTCTTACATGTTGAACCCAAATACCTGTACTTTCTACTTCTTACATGTTGAACCCAAATACCTGTACTTTCTACTTCTTACATGTTGAACTCAAATACCTGTACTTTCTACTTCTCTTATGTTGAACACAAATACCTGTACTTTCTACTTCTTACATGTTGAACTCAAATACCTGTACTTTCTACTTCTTACATGTTGAACTCAAATACCTGTACTTTCTACTTCTCTTATGTTGAACACAAATACCTGTACTTTCTACTTCTTACATGTTGAACTCAAATACCTGTACTTTCTACTTCTTACATGTTGAACTCAAATACCTGTACTTTCTACTTCTTACATGTTGAACCCAAATACCTGTACTTTCTACTTCTTACATGTTGAACTCAAATACCTGTACTTTCTACTTCTTACATGTTGAACCCAAATACCTGTACTTTCTACTTCTTACATGTTGAACACAAATATCTGTACTTTCTACTTCTCTCATTTTCCAAACAGCTGGTTCCTTTAGTCTGAATGTGTGTTTGGTGGCGTGATCATTATTCTTTAGAGTCATTGCGTGCCTATTGATTTGAACACGATCCGTGTATCCATCATTTCCTGGTCTTCTCTAAAGAAGAGGGACCAATGGAAACGTTGTCATGTTGCCGTTGTTCAGCATGGAAACATTCATTAGCTAACAATGACATTATTGTTCTATTAATATAAAGGGAGGTCAGGTACTCTTTAAAGCAGCTGCTAGTTATGGGTACTTTTTACTGAAGTACATTTCAAAGGCTTTACTTTCACTTGAGTAAAGAAGTTTAGTCAGTACTTCTACTTTGACCAGAGTATTTTTAAACTCGAGTATCTGTACTTCTACTTGAGTAGAGGATGTGTGAACTCTCTGGTTTTCTCCCCATGTCTGCTAAGCAAGATATCCGGTGGGAAACATGTTCAGACAGAAAGCAGAAAGGATGGTGGCGCTCACCTTCGGCTGATGACGAAGGCGCTGATGAGGATGAGGAGGAGAACCACGCTGCCCATCACCGACACCAGTAACACCGTGGAGTTGGTCCCGTCCCCGATAATGGGAGCTGGAACTGAGGAAAAATGGAGGGAAGACGGGAGGAAACGCGGGAGAGGAAGGGGAGGAAAATATGAAAGGGAGGACAGTTGGAAAAACACGGAAAACAAAGTCAATATCATTGCGTTCGATCGCACATGAAACAGCCTGTATACGGTCTGTGTTTGTCAAAGTTATTGACCCCCTGCATACTTCCTCCCTCTGTCTCCTCCTCCTTTACACTAAGACAATGACAGGCCTTTAGGATGCGTGCTTGACCGTTTCATTATCATGCGCCACATCACAAAAGGACACCTGCGCTTACAGTGCAGATATAACCCTCTATGTCAGGGGTCACCAACTACATTTGTCCAAGGGCCAAAATTAATCCAAGAGACACTTTCGGGGGCCAGAGATTTTTTTTGAAAACATCGCTGCTTGCCTTAAAAGTAGCACAATTCATTATGTCAAACCTTGGGAAGTATCTAGATATCCCTGCCCTAATGCCAAAGGAACTGCACACTGAATATGTGTCGCCGTTTGATGTCTATGTCTGGACCGCTGCGTAAAAAGGAGGGTTTCTGCCCGTTACTTATCCGCTGTTTTCTTGTCGCTCTTGTCTTGTCAGTTCAGCCAAACTGTATACAGTTAAACTTGAACTTGTTTGTGCAGATGTGAGCGTCCTTAACAACGGTCAATAAGTGCTTGACAGCGGTCTGTCTGTTCTGGATTAACAACGTGTCACGTGTTCTGAATTGACCAATCAGAATCGAGTATTCAACTAAGCCATGTAATAATTATATATATATAATTGATTAATATGTTCACTTTATTGAAAAGGCTTTTTTATAAGCCTGTATCCGGGGTAATACAACTGAAAGCAGTCCTGATTGGCAGGGAAAGGAATCAACTTTTGTATTCACACCTTGTCCTGATTGGTGGGAAACAGTTGCAGGATATAGGAAAATAGTTTGCCAGGCACGCAAACATGTCACTGTCTAAGAGCCTCAAGCGTAAAGTTGACGTGGAAAACCGCAGTTTTAATGAGGAATGGACGATAAATACGCATTCATCATGCCATCGTTCAATAAGGCTACACCTGTTTGCCTTATCTGCAATGAAACGGTCGCTGTTGCAAAAGAGTATAATCTCACAAAGCATGCGACTTTCTCACTTTATTTTACGCCACAGTCACCCCCGCCGCCAGTTGGTGGTCACTGCTCTATGTCATTGTCAACCAGTATTATTATATAATTCGGTTGGATGCTACTCAATCGGAAGCTGTTGGTACCTCATGTGGATAGTTATGTAAATTTTAATTTTGCTGTATGATGTCCTTTTGTTGTTCTGTTTATGTTTTTATGTTTCATGTGGAACCTACTTGAGCAGGGGCCTGTACTACGAAGCTGGTTCAACATAACCTGGATATGTTTGAGTTAGCCGGTTGGCCTAATCCAAAACATACGCGCTGTCGCTAAACGGTCCTAAGACGCTGGTTATCAAGTGGATCGCTCAAGCCAGCCGTGTCCTATCTAGTTAGGTGCGCGTTCACATGAAAGGGGTGGTATTTGGAGCATTCGACCAATCACAGACATGGAGAAGCGTACTGACAGCGCAGCGTCATACTTCCTGAATGAAAAGTGAACTATAATATTAGACATATGAAGAAGTTAAACTTTAAACATCCATGACTTAAACACTTTATCCAGGATCAAAGCCACAGAGCTGCACCTGCAAGGTGAATACAGCTGGTAACAGAACAAGTGTTTGAATGCGTACATTAACAGGTTTATGATATCACTGCCCCGTCTAAGACACGATCTGACTTTCATTACATTTGACTCGAGTGTTTCCTCAACTTAATGTGTTGCTTAAAATAATACTTCTGCATACAGTATGTGACACTGAGTGTTGCACGGCCAGATACGGCTCAGCTGACTCAGATAAGGAGATATATGATACATTATGATGTGATATGCCGCGGACTGTACTTAATGTTACTCTGATCCGGTTACTTATGTTGTGGCAGATATTTAAGTAAGCTTTCTTAACGCTAATGTTATAATAGTCAGATTGCTCTGAAGATGGAGGTGATATTCTATTAATGTTCACGTTCACACAGTCTGTGATTTTTGTCGGCCGTCTTTCCTGCAACGGCAGCTTTTCTGTATTTCCTTTCTCCTGTAATATGACTTGATCGCTTTAAACTCCACACACTGAGCTCTGATTGGTCAGCAGGCGGTGCTTTCACTGAGTTGAGCTCTTAGCCTGCAACCTAACCTGGTCCCGACCTGGTTAGCCGCTAAGCATAAGTTACCATGGAGATCTAGCCGCTAAAAAGAGAACCAGCTTCGGAGGACCGGAAAGCCGGAGTTTTCCCTGAAGTTAGCCGCAAAGCGAAAATCCTGCTTCGTATTACAGGCCTCTGGTCTCCCTTAAAAAAGAGATCAATGATCTCAATGGGATACACCTGGATAAATAAAGGTTTGAAATGAAAATATATCATATAATGTAATATCTACTTGAGGGCATGATGGTATGCTAAGAAAAACAGACAGGCTTACTTTGGTTGTGTAATATTTTATGTGATGACATATCTGTTTTTGTTGTATCATTTTCTTTGTTGTTTACATTTCTTTTTTACCTTGTTTTGAAAGAAATATAAAACATGGAGTATTCAAACCCTAACTCAACCCCAACTAAAGCTATAAATGTTTAATATTCCGTTTTTTTTACTTTTACCATTTCAATAAACCCTAAGTAGCTTTAAGTTAGTTAAAATGGTCTATTTCACGAGTATATATACTTTAATGTTGAATCAGCTCGTACCAAGATGTTGTGTTTTTTGTGGCTGCTCCACAGATTAAATGGAAATATAGGGTTTTTAACAAATATTCAATGGGCCTCAATTGATATCTAGACACAAACAAGTAGCTTCTGTTGGTATTTTAGGGTTTGATCAAGTCATCTTACTTTAGAATTCTTTAAAACATTTATGACGAGAGGCTAAAAAAAAAACCCAGGCAGCTTCAAAATAAAAAAAACATCATTCTTCTAAATGTCATATAGGTTGCACCCTCGCTGGCACATCCACTGAGACTCAATGCAACTTGAAAAATGGAAAACTGCTTAAGTTGCCAGTCAGGTGCTGCAGCAAAATATCATTGATCTTTTATAGATGGCAGCTATTTTGATGAATGACTCTGCAATGAACGAGACAACCCCGTAAAAATATGCTATCATGGCAGGATTTAGCAGAAACGGGTCTCTGTTTTTATGCAGTGCACATGAAGAAAAAGCTAAACTCACCGGAGTTGGTCATGAACTCGAAGGGTCCGCTGAATTCCCCGTAACCCGCCGCCGTGCGAGCGCGGACGTGAAACACGTAGGAGGTGAGGGGGGTGAGACCCTTGATGTCGGTGTTTCTGGACGATGTTTTTATGATTCTGTAGCTTCTCTCATTTTGATCCTGAGGACGACAGATGGCAAGAGAGTAAGAAACACAGAGGGAACAATCTGATGTGCTTTCCTCACAGTCTGTTGAAACATACAGGTCTATCTGCTTCCTGTTTTGTTTAGTTTTCTCATGTCATGCCTGTGTTTACTTCCTGTCTGGGAACAGTCTGTATTTTCCCGTCTGTTTTGATTCTGTGTCCGGGCATTATTAGTTTCACCTGTTCACATTCAGCCCTACAACCACCTGACCTCTAGGACACCTGACTCCATCCCTCATCAGTTCAGCATGTATTTAGGTCCTGTTTTTAGGGTTAGGAATAAAAGCTTAAATGATGTCTCATTCTCCACCATCAAAGTAGTAAAATCAGACACAATGAGAAAAACGTTTCAAACTAAAACAGGAAACATCTAGCATCATGACACATATGGCCATTTTGAGATTCTTCGCATCAGCAGAAACTCCATCTCCCATGAGACCCCTCACCTTCTCGTAGTATTTGACCTCATACTCCAGGATGACCCCGTTGGCTCGATCCGGCGGCTGCCAGGCCAGGGAGATGGTGTGTCGTGTGATGTCCTTCGCCTGGATGGAACTCACCGGAGAAGGAGCTACAAAGATGATCAAAGAAAGACAGAAAACACAAGTTTAGCCCTCTGCTTCTCCTCCATGTTGTTTCAGTGTGTGTCCAGTTGCTCTCCTGAATCCCCCCACTCTTAACTCCTGCTGAGAAACTCAAACACTGAGTCGCAAACACATTCAGTTTGAACTTGGAGGCGTCTGGCCACACGGTGTATGGTAATACACTTGAGAACTAATGGTTAGCATCAATAACATTGATCCAATTTCCACTCGGCCGATGCGTGCCACTTTCCCTACAACCCCGGCAAAATAATGTCCAACTTCATCTTCTGCAGATTACACTGAGACAAACCTCGCATTGCGGCAAAGTCTGCCTCGGAAAAGCTCAACATAAGTCTTAGTTTTTGTCTTTTTAAGAGAGCAAATCAATTGGTTTTCCTTAAAACTCCAGCGAGCGATCTTATCTCGAGCCCTTTCTGCTGCAGCTGATAATGAGGCCATATTTCAAGGGGCCGTGCTATCTGTGTTCAGACGCCTTTAACATGTGAAGGTTAAAGCACAGATAATGGCGTCCCCTCCCTCCATTCGTGCACAAATCAAACCTCTATCTTCGGGGAGTGTGACAACACTAAAATTGGGTCATACACACTCTTGATGCTACAGAGAGAAACCCAGAGGCGTAGGAGAGACCGTGTAAACAGTGAGACACTCGTGAGCAGATTGAGTTTTGAGCAGAGGATTAATAGTAGAGCAGGTGGAGATATAGACCAAGGAACAAAAGGCTCAGGTATATCAAAAGTCAACAAGTCATTCATCTATTTCTCCGCAGAGCCAGAACAAAAACACATTTCCACGGACGCCCAGGTAGCGTGAAACCGCAGCGTCTGCTCGTCCTCGTTCAAAAGGAGCGTATCTTTGACCTCTGCTCCTCAGTAATACTGTAACCTTACTCGTTCCAGACCATCTGCCTTTTAAAAAATTACAGTGGGATGATTAATGAGGGGTTCGCGGTCCACCGATTATGATTGGATTATCAATGACATTTTATACATTCTCATCACTTTGACCAGGGGCTCCAGGGAGCATAGCCTTGGAGCTAACGCTAACAAAACCCTGCTTTTAGCCGGGGATTGAGTTCAAACAGGCCTGGAATTCAAGCACCATGCCTGATATTGAGTTTCAGCGGGGTGGAGGGGGGTTTGTGACTGGAGGCGGGGGGGAATCGAGATGGAGATGGAGAGGGATGGGATTGCAGACATCTCTCTGTAAACAGATTAAACCAAGGTTGTGTAATCCTGTTGGCCTAATGTGTTGCGTCTCCGTTAAACAATTAGATGGCGGCCATTTGTAACCCTTCGATCAATCTTACCCGGCAGCCAGAGCCAATTTGAAGGCCCTCCAGGGGCTTTGTGAGGACGCTCTGCCTCGGAAAGAAAACCCCCGAGGGGTCGCAGGCCTCCGTGCCCCAGCGGTAATCCACACATCCATCTTTCCTCCAAAGATGACAGATATGGCAATTTAATCGTGTTCGGCCCTCCTCTTGTTGCAATTTTATTTTCCCCTGGACTAATGTGAGCATAAAGATGAGTGATTTTCTGAGTGGTCCCTTT
>CM053252.1:5633092-5694151 GCA_028583405.1 Pogonophryne albipinna
ATATCTATCTATCACATTTTTGTAATTGTCCTCCATGCACCTTCATCCATTGTTTCCTCTCACACAAAAATACTTAAGCGCACCCTTTTCTAACTTTCCATTTTCTTTCTCTCTGAAATCAGCATAAAAAGATTATCCAAGAGAAGTAGAAAGAGAGAGGGGAGAGTTGATGTTATTACCAGTAGTGGTTAGAGGCCAGAGCAGGTACTCGGTTACACTCATATTTATTATGGTAGCAGAAAGAGACAGACATGACTTATTTGATTACGTGAACCTGTGGGCTTTCCTCCACTTATTACATTTTTGGTCGACAAAAATAAGTTTGAGTTGATTTAATCACTAGAGTTGTAAAACTGTTGGTAGCGTCTATTTGTCTTCAAAAGTTACTTCTCCAGGCAATAATTTAGTGTGAACGTTTCTGTTTTCTTCTTGTGTTTCAATAATCAAACAACCCCCCTTGCCCTGGTTAAAACAAACAAATGAAATATACAAAACAACAAGAAAATAATTGTATGTATAATGATTAGCTCCAACGCTGTTTTTTCTACTAAATTACATGCAAAAACTCCAATAGAAATCTTGTGTTTACATCGATTTGGAAATAAGTAATTTAGCATGAAAAATGACTAATCGAGCACATTCATTTTGGTAGACAATTAAAAGGTGACAGCCATGTATGAAACAATGAAAAAACCCTAAATAGAAACAAATGGTGATCGCAATATTAACAATGACCTTGTGGTAAATCCTGCAAATACTTTTCTTATAATGGATGTGTACTTCTTTGATTGTACTACCTTGTCCTTGCTGTGGGATCGTGAAAGTCTCCAATGGGTAACTGATTCGTATATACACATAAGAAACATTTAAATGTATAATTGACTGGGTTTCCCCTTTATTGAGAGCTGAGGCTTCTTGAATTCCCTTTTAATGTCCTGTCCATTACTGTGAGGGAAGATCCAATTTCACCTCAGTTAATTCAGCACGTTAACTGAAATCCAATAGGCCGGCAGCTTTCTTTTCCCACTCGTATGTTGGATCAGCTGGAGGTGGCCGGGCGCCCGAGCCCGCGGCTAACGGCGGGGCTTTCTGGCACCCACTCAATAACTTTACATAAAGTTTGCTTTGCACCCTGTTATTAAAGAAGTGCTTTGATGCACTTTGTAGCTTATGTAGGAGCAGCTCCACAGCTAGCGACACAAACTCATCAGTATCAATTTAAATGTCAGCTCTATTGTAATTAATGTGTTTTTTTCTTGCGTTGCTTTCAAACATAAGCGACGGTAATTGACTTAACCATCTCTTTTCTATCCCTCTGTTGTCCCTGTCTCGCTCTCGCTCTCTCTCTCTCTGACTAATGAAGCGCACGCGAGCGGGCTGCAGGGATCGATGCAGGGAGAAATATGAAAGCTAGTCAGTCCACAGACAAATCATTTCGCAACGGAAATTAATTATCAGTGTTATTTTTGGAGGAGCCGCGTGGCAATGAGTGATTTCACAGAGACGCAGAGGACAGTGTGTGGGAGTGTGGTCGCCCGAGGAGGAATACGTACGCTTTTGTTGCTGCATTTAATGGAGATGTGGAAGTACAGTTTTACCCTTGATACATGAAAAAGAACGGTTTGTTTAGGGACTGGACTCGCATATGCTACTCTCAGTGTGGCTGATAGTGGTGAATGTGAAGGGGAGGCCTTGAAAGGAGATTGAGAAGGACAGAAGGAGAGGACAAACACCGTCTGTTCATCCAGGAAAAAAGAAAGCCACTGATTAGTATGGAGGGAGCAGGTCTGGATAAATGGATGGAGGGGGGGGACAGAAATGGATGGTGGAAAGCAGGGAGGAGGGTCTAACTGAAAATAACCTCGATGCTCACTAACAGCATGAAGATGAGACGACGCAGAATGTGCTGTGTTAATATGAGCATCACTTAACTCCCCTTTTCACCAACCTATTAATACATTCTCATTAAAAATGATGATGAAGCTCTGTCTCACTCCCCTTTTTATCTCCACAACCACTTTCCCTCTCTCGCTCTCTCACCTCATCCTCCCCGTTTGCCTCGGAGACAATGGGAACAAGTTACAGATGAGCTTTCTAAATTAAGGTACCCACGCCCAACCGTCATTATAATAGAGCCTTTGTCAGTGTGCTAGGTTCAGCTAACCTCTTCTCCCTTTCAACATCAGTAATGCCCTGCCTGAGATTCAAAGTAAAGCTATTACTCAGCTGCTATCTGGAGTAAAGGCGTCGTAAACTTAACAGGACAAAGGTAATAATAATTCCTGTTGATCTGAGCGTGCTTGTCTTCTGTGCTTGTCCTCAAAGGCATAAACACAAAAGATGGAAATGTGCTTCCAGTTGAAGAGAGTCTCACAGTCTCACTTCTGGACAGCGTTAACTGTGCAGCTGTGGTCAGAAGATAGTTAGCTTAGCACAGCCTTGAGACAGAGATAAATAAAAAATCATACTATAGAAACACAATAGTTTAGAAGACTTAGTAAGACATTATGTTTTTGTACAGAGCCAGGCTAAGTGTTTCCACTTCTTCTAGCCATCTTGCTAAACCTCCCCTGGTTAGCTTAGGTAAGCATAGCCTAATAACTTGAAGCATGCAGGCAGAGAAAAACATACTTTAGATACACACACACATTTTAGAAGGCTAAGTAACACGTTTTTTTTAAAATGTGTCCTTTGTACAGAGCCAGGAAAACTAGTTTCCCTTCTTCTAGCCATCTTGCTAAGCTAAGCTAAGCTAAGCTAAGCTAACCCTGGCCCGAGTTTCACAGTAATATACTATACAGACAGTATCAAATAGGCTAGTATTGATCTTCTTATCTTACTCTCGGGGTCGAAAGGAAATGAGTGTAATCTAAAGATAAAAGTCCTTTCATGTCATAGCGTTGTCCATAAATAATTGTATCAGCAAGTGTAATCACCTTATTATCAATATTTTGTTTGTCCGTTGCCATGACAAGCAACAGCGCTACGTAACTTGATGACTGCAGTATAAAGTGTTCAACACATTCCACTGCATGTCAGAATTCCCCCTGCATTACACACACACACACAAACACACACACACACACACACACACACACACACACACACACACACACACACACACACACACACACACACACACACACACACACACACACACACACACACACACACACACACACACAAAGTACCCTTGGCTGTACCTGTCGCTCTCCCAGAATGCACCAGTGGGAGCATGGGAGCGTGGGAGAGCCGTCAGCTGTGACTGACACGCGGTAATTAATCCTGGGAGAGAGAGAGAGCGACGGGGAGAGTAACGTTCACATAACCTTCGTACAACGTCAGCTCAACATGGCCTTAAAATGTGCACTCCTTACGGGTGGATTCCAGGGGGAAAGTAAGAAAGTTTTTCCTCAAGCAAGTTGGTGATTTATTGTATCCCTCGTCTCCTTTTCTGTAATTTGCTCCGAGCCTTACTCTTTCTTTCCTGTCACTTCCTTCTTTAATCTCAGTTTTTTTCTCCTCCTCCTCCTCTTCTCCCCCTGTTCTCCTTCTTCCATCCCTCTCTCTCTCTCTCTGTCTCTTTCTATCTGTGATTGTTAGGCGAGTGTTGCGCAGGGCTCGCGTAAAAGAGCAGGCTAAATTGGCCAGAACATCGACCCCGCTATTACCATCCGGCTGGAATTAATTCAATGCCCCCCTCGAGTCCGCGTTCATTCCTCACCCCCCATCCCTCCTTCTTCCTCCACCGACAAACCGCCGCTAAGAAAACTGGGCAAAATCTGAGAAACACATCAAGGGCCAAAAGAAACCCCAAAATGGAGAACACCCCCTCATTTGAACCTGAACGCAGCTCCCACCAGTGTCTGTTCCTGAACCTCATTACCGCCCTGTGGTGCAAGCCTGTGTATTTATTTATATCATGTATATTGCTTTTTCCTGCCCTGAACTTATTTTAATATTGTATAATTTAACTGAATGCTTTGAATTGACAAATTGCTGCATATTGTGAGAGGATATTATCTACCTGTTGCCTATGTTAAAACTAATTGGATCCAAGGACCATTGAATATATATTTTTCTATGTATTTTTTAAACACAGCTATAAAAGTGGCTTGGAGACAACAACAAAAGTAAGTGAGAAAAGAGCAGTGGTAGCAAGCCGGGGAATGTTAAAGCAGGACAAGAAACTTAAAATAAACCCTGAAAAAGTTGCCCAAAAGGACTGTTAAGGCGCGGACAAATCTGTTTCTTAAACCGCATGAAACAAATGTATCCCTCCAGGATCCTCGGGCATATTGATCCAAAGTGTGGGAGGTAAGTGTGTGTTGCTTATAATCTGAAAAGCGAGTTTTTCGATTAAATGTAGCGCACGTGAATCGCCGAACACAAGAACAAGGTGCAAAACAGTCTCTGACAGACCGACGACAGAAAGAGACACACAATGACAGAATTACACAACATCCAGTTTTAATCATCATCTTGCGTCGCTATAGCTTCTGAGCTAAGAGAGGGGGAAACACACACACACACACACACACACACACACACACACACACACACACACACACACACACACACACACACACACACACACACACACACACATACACACACACACACATACACACACACACACACACACACACACACACATACACACACACACACACACACACACACACACACAATTACCAGAGATGCTGGCTCTTTCCCAGCCTGACCTTCAGCGAGCAAACAGGGAAATTACTTTAAGAGCGTTTTTTTTTTTCTTCATCTGCTCTGTTCGTGACTCGTGAGTGGGTTTTGAGAGAAGGAAAGAGAGAGAGTGAAAACAAGATGTGGATGAGGAGGGATGTGTGAGTGACAGCTGTAATTACACAGCTCTAACATGTGGGTGAGAAGTAAAAAAAAAAATGAAATGTGCGAGGAAGACGACAGACGGGGTGAGAGTTTAAAGGTCAAACGTTGCAAAGGTCGGAGAAGGAGTCCAGCTAATGTTCAGTTCCTAACCGTGGAGTTTGAAGCGGCATCGCACCGCCGTGTACAATAAGCGCAGTAATGAGCTTTGACAGCTGTTGCTCGCAGCAGCCGAGCTCAAATGCCACACGGGCTAACAGGACAATAGAGATGAGCTGCGGGATCAGGCAATACAATAAGGGCAAGCAACTCAATATATTAGTGATGTGGCAAAACAGTAATGGAGTAGGGCGTGTGGAATAAGGCCGGTGCTTTTATTTAATCAAAGAAAGTTAATTTAAGGTTAAAAAAGTTGGATGTTTGTATCGTTTTTTTAACCTCTCTGTTTTATTATCTACGTGCTGCTCCTTTAAAGTTGTTTAAACAATCTCAGAGAGGTACTTCTGGTTAAATGAATAACAGCTTAACACTAAATAAAAGCAAAAACGTAGGTTTTATATCTGTATAAGTACGAAATGCTTTTGAATATGTTCGGAGATAAATAATTTTTAACTAATCTGTGACTTAACAAGGTGTAACTTGTAAAACTTGGGTACTTATGATCCCTATTTAGTGGTTACTTTGACCAAACAACAGTTCATGCAAGACAAAGAAAATCAGCCAATTCTGTCATTTTATATTTGGTATCCTTGCTAGAAAAATATTTGAAATGATGAGTTTCAAAAAGAAAATCTGACTAATCTATTCCTCAACTGATCCTTGCAGTTCAACAAGTCCAGTGAGTTCAACATGGTGTGTTTATCATCCCAGTAAACACTTTGGGTGTTTAGAGACACTTGGAAAAGCTTTGCAAAAATAGCAATCAGCTCCAGAGATAGCCAGAATGCATGAATCAAAGATGTTCAGATTACCATCTTGTTCCAGTACAACTCGTGTTCGTAATCGTAAAATATCCCACATTGTGTATGATGTTGCCGCGCAGCAGGGGAATCATTAGAGGCCGGTTTCGTTTCTGCTCCGACAGCTTGGTGTTGTGCGGGAGGAGTTCGGCTGCCCGTCGGATTCAATAAACCGTTCCGCTGAGTGATGAATCCACAGGAACTCCACAGATCATTCGGGCCGAAACGCGGGCCAACTATGAGCTAAGCAACTTAGCAGATGTTTGGTTGTTAAAACTGACTTGTGACACATACTCACTCAAAAGTCTGTCATGTGTACGAATAGTGTTTTTTATCCTGGGAAATAAGAGTGTAGGGCTTTTTGTGTTACGTGGGTTTATAGTTCTGACAGTATGAACTCCCGGTATGTGTGACTCAGGGATGGAAAAAGGAAAGAGGTATCATTAGGAGTGTTCTTATTATTTGTCGGGGGAGGATTCACCGGTGCGTGACTCACAAACAGAAGAAATAAGAGCTCTTCCTTGGGCTTAACGCCTTCCTGTATTCAGTCACCTTGGTTTCTTTCTCTATCACAACATCCCTGCATCCAATTTCAGCTTTCCACCAAACTCGTTTTTCTACCTTTTTCGTCATCTCGTCACATCACCGCTAACATCTTATCTCTATTTGTCTTTCTGCCCTGTTTGTTTTGCAGCCTCTCTGTGGACGACTGGATCTGGGATACAGCAGTGATTTACACCCCCATTAGTTACCCGTCACCGTGACTGATCACTAAGTACCACCTGGAATCAAAAGACACCTATTAAACCAGCAGCCGCTGCTTTGTGTTCGGCAGAAAGGCTGTCTCTCCGTGAGCACTCGGGTAATTCAGGTTGACATTGCAAAAGAAACAGATAGCGAGAGAGAGGAATAACAACCATGGCTGGGTTGAGGCAGAAGCCATAACTCTGTGTGTGTTCTTTTCTATATATAATATAGATATATATATATATATATAATACGGTATTCTTGCACTTTAAACTGTGTACAGAGATGGCTAAAGTACACACATCCTTTACTCAAGTAGAAGTACAGATACTCGTGTTTAGAAATACTCTGGTGAAAGAAGAAGTACTGACTAAACTTCTTTACTCAAGTCAAAGTAAAGAGGCGTTGAAATGTACTTCAGTAAAAAGTACCCATAACTAGCAGCTGTTTTAAAGAGTACCTGACCTCCCTTTATATTAATAGAACAATAATGTCATTGTTAGCTAATGAATGTTTCCATGCTGAACAACGGCAACATGACAACGTTTCCATTGGTCCCTCTTCTTTAGAGAAGACCAGGAAATGATGGATACACGGATCGTGTTCAAATCAATAGGCACGCAATGACTCTAAAGAATAATGATCACGCCACCAAACACACATTCAGACTAAAGGAACCAGCTGTTTGGGAAATGAGAGAAGTAGAAAGTACAAGTATTTGGGTTCAACATGTAAGAAGTAGAAAGTACAGGTATTTGAGTTCAACATGTAAGAAGTAGAAAGTACAGGTATTTGGGTTCAACATGTAAGAAGTAGAAAGTACAGGTATTTGTGTTCAACATGTAAGAAGTAGAAAGTACAGGTATTTGAGTTCAACATGTAAGAAGTAGAAAGTACAGGTATTTGTGTTCAACATGTAAGAAGTAGAAAGTACAGGTATTTGTGTTCAACATGTAAGAAGTAGAAAGTACAGGTATTTGGGTTCAACATGTAAGAAGTAGAAAGTACAGGTATTTGAGTTCTAAATGTAAGAAGTAGAAAGTACAGGTATTTGGGTTCAAAGTGTAAGAAGTAGAAAGTACAGGTATTTGTGTACAAAATGTAAGAAGTAGAAAGTACAGGTATTTGTGTTCAACATGTAAGAAGTAGAAAGTACAGGTATTTGTGTTCAACATGTAAGAAGTAGAAAGTACAGGTATTTGTGTTCAACATGTAAGAAGTAGAAAGTACAGGTATTTGGGTTCAACATGTAAGAAGTAGAAAGTACAGGTATTTGGGTTCAACATGTAAGAAGTAGAAAGTACAGGTATTTGAGTTCTAAATGTAAGAAGTAGAAAGTACAGGTATTTGGGTTCAACATGTAAGAAGTAGAAAGTACAGGTATTTGTGTTCAACATGTAAGAAGTAGAAAGTACAGGTATTTGTGTTCAACATGTAAGAAGTAGAAAGTACAGGTATTTGAGTTCAACATGTAAGAAGTAGAAAGTACAGGTATTTGGGTTCAACATGTAAGAAGTAGAAAGTACAGGTATTTGTGTTCAACATGTACGAAGTAGAAAGTACAGGTATTTGTGTTCAACATGTAAGAAGTAGAAAGTACAGGTATTTGTGTTCAACATGTAAGAAGTAGAAAGTACAGGTATTTGTGTTCAACATGTAAGAAGTAGAAAGTACAGGTATTTGTGTTCAACATGTACGAAGTAGAAAGTACAGGTATTTGTGTTCAACATGTAAGAAGTAGAAAGTACAGGTATTTGTGTTCAACATGTAAGAAGTAGAAAGTACAGGTATTTGGGTTCAACATGTAAGAAGTAGAAAGTACAGGTATTTGTGTTCAACATGTAAGAAGTAGAAAGTACAGGTATTTGGGTTCAACATGTAAGAAGTAGAAAGTACAGGTATTTGTGTTCAACATGTAAGAAGTAGAAAGTACAGGTATTTGTGTTCAACATGTAAGAAGTAGAAAGTACAGGTATTTGTGTTCAACATGTAAGAAGTAGAAAGTACAGGTATTTGGGTTCAACATGTAAGAAGTAGAAAGTACAGGTATTTGTGTTCAACATGTAAGAAGTAGAAAGTACAGGTATTTGGGTTCAACATGTAAGAAGTAGAAAGTCTAAAAAATAAGTAGTGGAGTAAAGTACTGATACCAGAAACATGTACTTAAGTATATAACGAAGTATTTGTACTCCACTACTTCCCACCTCTGACAGTATGTTAGATGCTGGTGTACTTACGGGTGCAGGGCATGGACGCCGGGTCTGTTTCAGAGCGGAAGTACCCCTTGTCGCAGACGCAGGAGGTGGATCCCTCTCTGGTGGAGTAGCTGTTGAGCGGACACTTGGAACAGGAGCCGTCGGTGGCCAAGGCGCGGTAGTAACCGATCTTGCAGGCTGAAACATAACAAGGACACAGAGGAGGGTAAGTTTGGTTTGAAGAGGTACTGCAAGATGAAAAAACAAGAAGGCCTACATTAAGTACAGCTTTCATATTAGAGATGAACGGTGTAGAGATAGCTAAGATGCTGGAGGAAAAGTTACAGGATCATCAAATCCATTACGATGCATCTTCAAGAAACCAAGAACGTCTGTACAAAACTGCATGGCAACACATTGAATAGAAAAGTGGATATCTATTTGTAAACTACGTGCATAAAATGTATTGCACATGAAGTGACTGTCTAATAGATAATAAGGTGATGTTGCCATAGCATTGCACATCCAAATAATTGTTTAGCAATGGAAGGCAAGAAGAGACGACTGTGATCTGGCCAATTTCCCCCAATTAGCAACCAGAAAACTATTTGTTGCCCAGAGGCTTCTAACTTCTTTGTCTTCATTTTCCATCTTCAGCGCTTTCTACTTTCTCACGAACCTGAAATCTATTATCAAAAACAACTGAACAGGAGTACAGGGCTCCATTTCCTCTGGCAAAAAGGGAGAAGATCAAATATCTACCTCTTGTCTTCCTCACAAATATAAGCTATGCACAATTGGCATGACTTGAAGCAGCGATTAAACAAGAGCCATTTCAGACAAACAAATGCCGCCACACTTGGCACACCGGGAGCCCTGTCACTGTCACACATGCACCTAAACACACACTTAACTCTGAAATGGTAACCTAAGTGACACTTTTCCTACTATTGGCGACAGTGCTCGCCTTTCCTTTGAGTGACAGTTTGATTGGAGGGCTCATGTTTCGAGGACTTTCTCCCCCGTCTATCGGTTTCTATAATGGCCAGGGAAGCCTAGCGGGGTTTATGTTTCACCCTGTGAGCACTGAACCAGAAGACGAGGACAAAAGAGCAATTCTCCGAGAGGTGCGGCGCAGACAGTTCCAACACCGATTGGACCGAATAACCTGTCAGTCAATGAGGCTGCCATTAATCGGCGAATGGCATTGGGGCTGGAGGGTCTCTGTGGTTTCTAGTAGAGTGGGCGTGCAAAATGTGTGTGTTGTTATACAGTAAAGACCCTTTGGAGACAGATGGGTAAATCCATACCCAATGCAAATCAGATAATTACACACTTATACTCTGCAGGGGTAAAGCGACACCCAAGGCCTGCACACACACAAAGGCTTGATGTCGACACACACACACAAACCCAGATGTATTTGAAAAGGCATGGGTTGCAATGCCACAGTCATAATACTTCAGGCGATCCTGCGCACAAAAGAACAGTCACATAATAAACACAGTCCCATATGTGTTCACCACACTAGAAATCAAATCAATTCTTTTCCACACACACCACCGCAGTGAAGAGGAAGTCCGTACTTCAACAAAAACACACATTCCACTAACCACCCGACATGCTGACACATTCAAATAAATCCACAAACCCCCTAAAATACTGGGAAATCCTTCAATTGGAGGCGCATTAGAGTCAGGCTCTTTGCCCCCAGCCGCTCTTCTCCAGCAGCTGGATTAGGACAGCGCGGCGTTAACCGAGCCGGACTAGCTGGTACCTGCTGAGCCTTTCTTTGCCCGTTCCCACTCAGTCAATCAGGGCTAAATCCCTGCCGCTTCACTCGCTAACGCTAAGCTAAGGGTCTCTTTCATTGTAGCCTGCAGGGGTGCGTGAAGCCTCCGTTTCTATTCTTCACGGTTGCTAAAAAAAGGGGTAGAGATTAGTCTGGAGGTGCTTTGTGTTATCTCTCTATGTTAAAAGCAATCATTCGACGCCCAATCTCATCACCAAAGACAGAGGGACACTGGGATTTGTGGGTATTGTTTAAGAGGTTGTGACCGCTTCGGGGGACAAAACACAAACAAGTTGCCGTTAGTGTTTGTACATGTGCGCTGAGCAGGAAAAGTGTCCGGAGTTGAGAGTGGGGTCAACCAGCTGTTTGGGATAGTGGCCCCTTTGCTAACACAAGCTGTAGGGAGAGTTAATTGAGTCCCATGCTTCACAGCCTTTGGGCCTGAGCCTCTTAAAAGGGACACAGTCTAAGAGCAGGCTACCTCAAACTGTGCACGGTTGATGAGTTTTTCGCTCGTCAATTATTAAGCTGTCCCAGGCTGACCCCGGAGTCCCTTCAAGCAACTCCAAATCCCTGTTAGCCATACACAGCGTCTTCATCTGCGGTTTGCATTTCAGGAAATTGTGAAAATGCGATGTCAACATATGAGGGCTTGTTTACAGCAGCCACTGCCCCCCAGAAAGCAACAGCGGAGGGCAAAAGAGAAGTCGATATCCAAGTTGGGGAATTTGCTTCCTATTAGGAGTGTGAGTGTGTGTTGGTGAGGGAAGAGACCACACTAGTGGGTGGTCCAAAAGACTTCAGAGGGGAATCTCCCTTAAGACTTGTTGGATTCATCACTGTCCGGACCAGTGGTTTCAAACCCGCACACAGACACATGTTTAATGGGATATGAGCTGAGAAGCGCTCTTCATATCCTCTCGTAGAGCTCTAAGAACCCATTTTTTCCACTCTCCTTTTTCTGCCCAGTCGCTCTCTAACTCTCTCGTGTGTGTTTTTTTCTTTCTCGCCCTCTATCTCTCTCTCCCACTCTCATAGGCTTTCTCTCAACAGGCCTCCTTTCAGACAGAGAGGGGTTTGTCAGGTGCCAAATCCCTTAGCTGAGTGATCAAAGGCAGACAAAGAGACTGGTGACTTACTGTTCTATTCTGGAAAGGCAAAACAAAAAAATGGAATCCCTCATAGACCCGGACATTGCATTCTTCCCCCTTTTCTCCCCCAGTAGCTCTTTCACTCATCCAATCCTCATCTCTGGCTTTAGTCTTTTTTCCCCTTTTGTCAGCTTTCCCCCCCCCCACCTCTTCCCCATCCCTGTTGTCTCTAAGCTGGAGCACGTTTGGAGGGAAACGGGGTGGAGGAAGAGGTCTGTGGGTGTTAATGAGTAGTTGTGTCCGTGTGGCGGGGATGCTGCTGGCTGAATTGGCCGCACCGCGTGAAGGGAGGGGAAAAATAGTCGACGAAGCCATGTGCAAAAAAATAGGAGTGCACAAAAGCTAATGATACGATGATAGCTACCCACACGCCAGCCAAGCTACATTTTCCTCTGATTGGCAACAACCTACACAGAGGCAGGTACGCTACCGCCAAATGAAAAACCTACACTCCCACCCACTGTAGCCCACCTTGAGGGACCTGCATGCAAAGCCTGATAGGCAAGCTATTCTGCAGCCTACACAGCAAAGTATCCAATACACTGGGGACTGAAAGCATGAGAGCTAACTTGGACTACAATAGCCTTCCAAAAAACCCCAGGAATATAACACCCAGCGCACGGCTCACAATAACCCGGCCTGCCCAGGCAGAACAATTGCCTCTTTTATATAATCAAAAAGAGAGAATTAAGTTGAAGCTTCACGATACTGCCTCCTTTCAAGCCGGCGCTTTATCTTCTTTGGGTGATGAAAACTCGGTCACTCTTTTTGTAGTCACAACAGACAGTGAGAGCTCTTCAGAAGAGAAGTCAGAGGCGTCCTCACAAAGACACTCTTTGAAAAAAACCAAGCGATCATCTGTCGGGACCTGAGGGCAAGGAGAGTCTCTGCCTCTCCACTACGATCTCTATTAAACCTCCCTTTCTGACATATCCCTCTGCCTTTGTGTCTCTCCTATCTCTCTTTCTCCCTGTGGATGGCAGAGTGTTCAGGTGAGACTCCTGTTGCAAAGGATTACTATTCCAAGAGTGCTTTGTTTACCCCCCGGTTGCAGTCACTCAAAGTTGTTTTTTAAAGAACATTCAAAGTCTTGGATGTATATACTTTCCAAACTACGGCCCGCGGACCATTTTGAATCGGCCCTCAGCAAATTCTAAATGGAATATGACCCACAAATTAAACTTGTCTTATATTGTACTTCTTAAATATACATGTAAACATTACACAGTAGTATTCATGTGTTAATAAAACCACTTTTCAAATAAATCCAGTCAATTCAAGTTGGAAACATTTTCTAACATATCTAGTTGATAAGAAAAAAGCCCAATGACTTATTTACGTATCAAGCTTGAAAAACACTCTTCATATTTCTCCTTATTATAGTCAATCTGAGGGATGAGCTGCCAACACTCACAAGCATCATCTACCTACTTTGATTGATTTTGCTAACTTAATACTGAACTTATGAGGCGATATACATGTAGCGAGTGGCCCAGCCCTTCGTATATATTTTTCTGTCCGTGGCCCTCGGTGAAAAAAGCGTGGACACCCTTGGTCTATGTCAACCCAGACAGGCATACAGAGAATAAAAGACCATCCACCATCAATACACCTGGCGTATTAGCATTGATAACTAGCCGCTGACCGTTAGCATCTGTCTGTGGAACAGCAGGAGAGCGGAGCAGGTTAACTCATTAACGCCGTCACTCGGGTTATTAATTACCTCCGGCGGCGTTACCCATCAGGCTGATGGATGAGGGACACACGGAAAGCGAAACTGATAACCATGATTGATGACATACACTCCTCACACATTTTGACCTTGACCTAGGGGGAAAAGGTCCCATACTAGTGGTGCCGACCTTTAATATGCAAAACGAGAGAAAGTAGCGTAGTGACATCTGGGTTGACATGCTCACAAGTGTTAATGAAGGCCAAGAACAAAAGCCAGCGAGGCTAACGATGAAAATAACACACAAGCCAACCTTCCTGACAATCACAGCAGATTTGCTAATGGTGGCCAGTGCCAACGGGGGGGGGGGGGGGGTATGAGATGCCAGCAGCTTGTCTGTCAGATGCAGGATGATTTATAAGTGTATTTTCAGCAGCACCGATCCATCAAACGAGAGCCACCCACAACACTGCCCTAGTTAAAATGTCTCTACCTGACACAGAGGAGCACCAGCCAGAGAAACGGGTGAGAAAACACGTCGTAAAAATGACTACGAAAGAAGACGTTGTTATATTCAGTAACGTTTCAAACTACTCTGAGCGACAAACGGTTCATGTATTGCCATGTTTATCCAGTGGCGAACCGTCAGGGCCT
Source organism: Pogonophryne albipinna (assembly GCA_028583405.1). Taxonomy (NCBI): domain Eukaryota; kingdom Metazoa; phylum Chordata; class Actinopteri; order Perciformes; family Artedidraconidae; genus Pogonophryne; species Pogonophryne albipinna. The sequence continues at coordinate 5,647,123 of CM053252.1, forward strand.
TCAAGGTATTCAGAGAATACCCTGGAACCCTCAAATGAATAAACTATAAAATGAATAAATGAGAATGGTATCCGTGTTGTTGATCTGTAATATCACAGTGTTACGTTGATGTGTTTGTCCTTCTCGGACCATGCTCTACGCATTTCAGTGGGTTTGTGTTAGAAAAGAAAGCAACCAATCAGATCTTGTTCTGGGTCTCTGTGTGTGTGTCTACTGTTATTGTGTATATTGATTGTTGTGCTTTCATGTATGTCTTAATGTGTGCATATGTACAAATGTGTCTGTTGATTGTGTGTATACAGGTACATATTTGTATATATATTTGTATTCGGGATTGTGGGAAACGGTATTTCGATCTCTCTGTCTGTACACACAAACTGAAAGATTGACAATAAGTTGACTTTGATAAACCCTGAGCGGTGAGTTTTCAAGCCTAACAAATAACATCATGCTCCAATCTATTTTGTTAAAAGTACACGTTGGTGCCACCGATAATATTGCTGTTTGGATTGCACAACTGAAAATATTAATATATTGTTCTTAAGACTTCCTGAGCGCCGAAGTCTCAACGTTCTTGTTGACACGTAGGCCTTAACTTCCTCCCTAATTCCTCCAGCCTGGCCTTAAGAAAGAACATGTGTACAATGGGTGTATCGCAAACATCTAAAGTATTCCACCCAGCCACTTCAGAACGGACAATACCACGGCTTTTATGAGGCCAAGGTACTTGAATGTAATGTACGTGTAGGAAGTGAAGGTAAGGGAAGGCATGGGACGGAAAGAAAGCTAAAGGGATGAACAGCAGCACACAGATCCATCTTTGTTTGTTGGCCAACTTGGCGGTTGGGTGGGGGCGACTCAAATTCCACTTTTGCACCCATGCCAGGTCCACAAAAGGTGGCACCACCCAAAATGAGGCATGGCGCCAACCAACGAATGACCTTTTGTGCCCTGAGATTTGCTCAGCAGATAGAAAGCAAACAACACACACATGTACACACAAACAGACACTTAGAAACATCTGTATTTACTTTGAATTATTTCATCTGATTTATTGTGTTGCGCTATTGGAGGAGCCTGTGAGCTCAGATGTTCATTGATATATCTACACTGCAGCTAATGACAATAAAAGGCTTGAATCTTGAATGAATCTGTACACCTGCACACAAAGCCTTTCGAAAGGACTACGCAGATGCAGAATACCACGCATGCATGTAAACACACACACACACACACACACACACACACACACACACACACACACACACACACACACACACACACACACACACACACACACCCCTTTGTTAAAGCACGGGGACATGAGCACAGCAGGGAAGATGGGAGGTAAACAAACTCAGTCAAGGTATTGTCTTGGTCCAATTTCCCCAAGGTCTCCAGGGTCTCAAGTTGGACAAGTGTGTGTGTGTCTGCATGTGTGTGTGTGTGACCAGGCAGAGTATCTGGCATGCCTTCCTCACATTGTGTACAATGGAAAGAGCTGCCTTTCAATTCAATTATGAAAAAAAGGAGGGGAGGAGGGAGAATGCTAATGTTGTTGTGTGAAGGGACACTCACATCGGCACACAACGCTAAACAATCAGGAGAGCTAAAGTATGTTGGGCCAGTGGAGGAGAATGGGGCAGGAAAAGGGAGGATGTGTAGAGGAAAGCACACACTAAGAATAGGTGAGGAGGAAGAGGAAGTGATAGGGAAGCAGTCTCAATGGGGCCCATTCTTGCCAAACTTGAGACCTCAGAAATCGGGAGCATTTCAAAACCACCGCGGGGGGTGGATCAACGGAGCTGTTAGATTAACATTAACGTGCTTATTGTAGTTCTGCAATGCCTTGCGGCCTGTAGCACCATCCTCTTGATGGAGCATATGTGTGGGCTGTACCAGGAAAGGAGTGAACAGAGGGTCGAGTTGTCCATTCTTGTTCTGTTTTTCTGTGACTATCTAGTTGCGCGCGCTACTAAAGAGGCGCGCTACCATGGAAACCAAACAATGGTGTAGCTGTAATAAAGTCCGAGTGGAAACAGTCGTGTGTAAATCTGATGTTGTCAGAAAACGGGAGAAATATGAACCCGGGAGGAAACCGGGAGAGGGCTATGAAATCGGGAGTCTCCCGCGAAAATCGGGAGGGTTGGCAAAACTCTATACAATGATACACGTTTGATGTATGACATGTGTGTTCAGCTTTTAGACAAGACGGGATTGACATTTTACCTGAAATGCTCAAAGTCTGATCAACGAAGCCTTAAGATAAAAGTATGGATGGATTAGGCATTATAACTAACCAGTGCTGTAGATAAAAGTACAACGCTTGTTTCAAAAATGCTATAATTGGATATTCAGGGTATTATCCAGCTCGAAAACCACCTGTAAATGTCTTTCGAACCAGCTTTCCACAGGTGCGTCACCTCAGGTGTCTCCGATGGTATGATGTCATTACCACAAACAGTCATATCAATTACGTCTTAAAGTGAGAACAAACCTTTACCACCAGATCACATGGCCTGGTGTCCACATAAATACTTCAACAAAATGCCTGCAGATGGGGATTTTCTTTTTCAAACAACCCAAAATGAGAGTCAGTTGCCTTCTGGTCACCCTGAGATTTGTGCCTCTTTCAAACACCTCACGTCAAATCAAAGTGCGCACACATGTGTCAACACTTTGCAGAGAAACACGAACGCAAAAATATTTAATTACCTAGTTGTCTGCGGTCTCCGGGGCAAGTTTAACATCAACCTCGCCAATTTGACTCAGAGCAGGGGTTGGAAAGGGTCGACGGTGAAAAAGGAAGGTATTTTTAGGTTGTTTGTTTAGGTAATCTACTTGTAGCTCCCAGACGACAGCCTGTCTGGGGCCTCAAAGCACCTTCTATTGTGCATGTGTGTGTGCGCGAGGGTGTGTGTCCCTGAGAAAGCTTTGCACACCATCCGCATTGTGTGTGTGTGTGAATCAGGCAGTTATATATATGTGTGTGTGTGTGTGTGCTCGGTCAGGGTACATAAAAACGTTCCTGGGTCACTAGCTCTTCAACAGCTCATGTCAGCCCGACGACGCTCCGCTGGTCTCCACTCTGGCTGTCACTGCGTTGACCTTTGACCTCTCATGGTGTCACTCTGGCCTCCCTCTCCCCAGACCACTTTCCCCACTCTCTGTCCCCCGTAAACAGGATCGAGGTCATCGCTGTGGTGCAAGCGATACCCCCTCCGATTTGAAACCGTGTCGGCTCATGTTCGCACGGTATGGCTTCGCATGATATCTGTGTGCATTCCAGAGTTAGTTGCATATATGTGTGTGTGTGTGTGTGTGTGTGTGTGTGTGTGTGTGTGTGTGTGTGTGTGTGTGTGTGTGTGTGTGTGTGTGTGTGTGTGTGTGTGTGTGTACAAACGTTGCCGTTGGCCTCTCTAACCCCGGGCTAGTTGAACCTGGCCTTGTAACGGGAGCCTAGGGTTAATGGCTGCTGCTTCGACAGGGTTACTCTGCTAATGTGTTAGCCTTTTTAGCTCTGATGTGCGGACGGACGCTCAGGCACTCCGATGATGGGACGAAGAAGACAAAAGGAAGTGAGCGTGTGGGCACCAGTGAGTCCAGTTTCAGTTTTGTTTGGTATTTCTTGCATTCTCTTCACTCCAAGTATGTCTCTACTGCTCTCTTCCTGCCCTCGCTGCTATCTCTCCTTATCTTTATGGCTTCTTTCACCACTTAGGCTGATACTCTCCGAGGCCTCGTCAGGGATTCCAGAGCTGCTAATGATATGTTCGTGACTTCCTTCCTTCTCTTGTGCAAAGTATTAAAACAAGGTTAGATTGAAACATTCTTTCTGCTACATAGTTTGAGTTTCTCCTTTCCTATAAAAGACCTGTCGTATGTTTGACTTTTTATTTTAATTATCTAGAATATTTTATATTGTTTTATTTATATTGTTTATATTTGATATAATATTTTTAATATTTTCCTTTTATTCTTAATTGTTCTTTCTCCTTAATCCACTTTTTAAAAATATTGTAAGTATTGTATTTTAATGTCTGAACACATTTCTGCGACAAAATAATTGGGATCAATAAAGTATCCATCTCTCTATCCATCTATCTCTCTCTCGCTCTCTCTCTCTATCTATCTATCTCTCTCTCTCGCTCTCTCTCTCTATCTATCTATCTCTCTCTCTCTCTCTCTCTCTCTCTCTCTCTCTCTCTCTCTCTCTCTCTCTATCTATCTATCTCTCTCTCTCTCTCTCTCTCTCTCTCTCTCTCTCTCTCTCTCTCTCTCTCTCTCTCTCTCTCTCTCTCTCTCTATCTATCTATCTCTCTATCTATCTATATATCTATCTATCTCTCTCTCTCGCTCTCTCTCTCTATCTATCTATCTCTCTCTCTCTCTCTCTCTATCTCTCTCTCGCTCTCTCTCTCTATCTATCTATCTCTCTCTCTCTCTCTCTCTCTCTCTCTCTCTCTCTCTCTATCTATCTATCTCTCTATCTATCTATATATCTATCTCTCTCTCTCTCTCTCTCTCTCTCTCTCTCTCTCTCTCTCTCTCTCTCTATCTATCCATCTATCTCTCTCTCGCTCTCTCTCTATCTATCTATCCATCCATCTCTCTATCTCTCTCTATCTATCTATCCATCCATCTATCTATCTCTCTCTCCATCTCTCTATCTATCTCTCTATCCATATATCTCTCTATCTCTCTATCTCTCTATCTCTCTATCTATCTCTCTATCTCTCTATCTCTCTCTATCTATCTATCTCTCTCTCTCGCTCTCTCTCTCTATCTATCTATCTCTCTCTCTCTCTCTCTCTATCTCTCTCTCGCTCTCTCTCTCTATCTATCTATCTCTCTCTCTCTCTCTCTCTCTCTCTCTCTCTCTCTCTCTATCTATCTATCTCTCTATCTATCTATATATCTATCTCTCTCTCTCTCTCTCTCTCTCTCTCTCTCTCTCTCTCTCTCTCTATCTATCCATCTATCTCTCTCTCGCTCTCTCTCTATCTATCTATCCATCCATCTCTCTATCTCTCTCTATCTATCTATCCATCCATCTATCTATCTCTCTCTCCATCTCTCTATCTATCTCTCTATCCATATATCTCTCTATCTCTCTATCTCTCTATCTCTCTATCTATCTCTCTATCTCTCTATCTCTCTATCTATCTCTCTATCTCTCTATCTATCTCTCTATTTTATTTTGTACAAAATCCCAGCTCAAATGATTCTCAGATTATTGTTATTTAGTTTCTTTTAATGTTTAAACTATTGGAATTGAAAGTGCCTTAAATTGAAATCTATAGATAATCCATACAGCTTTGAAAAATTGCACTTATGTTGATTGATATTGCAATTACGATGTGTGGCCTGATATCATTACTCTCATTGTCATTGAGAAAGATGTGAAATGTCCTGGAATATGTACCAAACAAATGGGTTTTCTTAAATAAATCTAATTGCAGTAAGTTATTGCGATTTCAATAAAATAAGTAATCATAGTTCGGCCCTAAACTAGACTAATACAGTGTGTTATATTTGGCAGGGACTATTTCTTCAGTAGGAAGCAGTCCCTTTGAAAGCATTTCAGAGTAAAGTAAGAAGACCCTGCCATATACACCGGTAGCGATATTGACGGTAATATCACCCGCAGCTGCTGGAGGTCGCGACACATCCACGCTGGGCTTGTTCAAAGTGCGATCACCGTCTGTACCCATAACCCCCCTCTTCACCTCTCACATCCAGAGCCGTTTATCATGCCCAGCAGACAGGAGTCAATTCATCTTCCTCTGTCTTTTCCTCCATACACACACTTCCTCTGTCACACACATTCACGCTCTACTCACACACAGCGATGGCAAAAGTACACACATCCTGTACTCAAGTAGAAGTACAGATACTCGTGTTTAAAAATACTCTGCTAAAAGTAGAAGTACTGACTAAACTTCTTTACTCAAGTGAAAGTAAAGAGGCTTTGAAATGTACTTCAGTAAAAAGTACCCATAACAAGCAGCTGTTTTAAAGAGTACCTGACCTCCCTTTATATTAATAGAACAATAATGTCATTGTTAGCTAATGAATGTTTCCATGCTGAACAACGGCAACATGACAACGTTTCCATTGGTCCCTCTTCTTTAGAGAAGACCAGGAAATGATGGATACACGGATCGTGTTCAAATCAATAGGCACGCAATGACTCTAAAGAATAATGATCACGCCACCAAACACACATTCAGACTAAAGGAACCAGCTGTTTGGAAAATGAGAGAAGTAGAAAGTACAGGTATTTGTGTTCAACATGTAAGAAGTAGAAAGTACAGGTATTTGTGTTCAACATGTAAGAAGTAGAAAGTACAGGTATTTGAGTTCAACATGTAAGAAGTAGAAAGTACAGGTATTTGGGTTCAACATGTGAGAAGTAGAAAGTACAGGTATTTGGGTTCAACATGTGAGAAGTAGAAAGTACAGGTATTTGAGTTCAACATGTAAGAAGTAGAAAGTACAGGTATTTGTGTTCAACATGTAAGAAGTAGAAAGTACAGGTATTTGAGTTCAACATGTAAGAAGTAGAAAGTACAGGTATTTGTGTTCAACATGTAAGAAGTAGAAAGTACAGGTATTTGAGTTCAACATGTAAGAAGTAGAAAGTACAGGTATTTGTGTTCAACATGTAAGAAGTAGAAAGTACAGGTATTTGGGTTCAACATGTGAGAAGTAGAAAGTACAGGTATTTGTGTTCAAAATGTAAGAAGTAGAAAGTACAGGTATTTGGGTTCAACATGTAAGAAGTAGAAAGTACAGGTATTTGTGTTCAAAATGTAAGAAGTAGAAAGTACAGGTATTTGTGTTCAACATGTAAGAAGTAGAAAGTACAGGTATTTGTGTTCAACATGTAAGAAGTAGAAAGTACAGGTATTTGTGTTCAACATGTAAGAAGTAGAAAGTACAGGTATTTGTGTTCAACATGTAAGAAGTAGAAAGTACAGGTATTGTGTTCAACATGTACAAAGTAGAAAGTACAGGTATTTGGGTTCAACATGTGAGAAGTAGAAAGTACAGGTATTTGTGTTCAACATGTAAGAAGTAGAAAGTACAGGTATTTGTGTTCAACATGTAAGAAGTAGAAAGTACAGGTATTTGGGTTCAACATGTAAGAAGTAGAAAGTACAGGTATTTGGGTTCAACGTGTAAGAAGTAGAAAGTACAGGTATTTGGGTTCAACATGTAAGAAGTAGAAAGTACAGGTATTTGAGTTCAACATGTAAGAAGTAGAAAGTACAGGTATTTGTGTTCAACATGTAAGAAGTAGAAAGTACAGGTATTTGTGTTCAACATGTAAGAAGTAGAAAGTACAGGTATTTGTGTTCAACATGTAAGAAGTAGAAAGTACAGGTATTTGTGTTCAACATGTGAGAAGTAGAAAGTACAGGTATTTGTGTTCAAAATGTAAGAAGTAGAAAGTACAGGTATTTGGGTTCAACATGTAAGAAGTAGAAAGTACAGGTATTTGGGTTCAACATGTGAGAAGTAGAAAGTACAGGTATTTGTGTTCAAAATGTAAGAAGTAGAAAGTACAGGTATTTGTGTTCAACATGTAAGAAGTAGAAAGTACAGGTATTTGGGTTCAACATGTAAGAAGTAGAAAGTACAGGTATTTGTGTTCAAAATGTAAGAAGTAGAAAGTACAGGTATTTGTGTTCAACATGTAAGAAGTAGAAAGTACAGGTATTTGTGTTCAACATGTAAGAAGTAGAAAGTACAGGTATTTGTGTTCAACATGTAAGAAGTAGAAAGTACAGGTATTTGTGTTCAACATGTAAGAAGTAGAAAGTACAGGTATTTGTGTTCAACATGTAAGAAGTAGAAAGTACAGGTATTTGTGTTCAACATGTAAGAAGTAGAAAGTACAGGTATTTGGGTTCAACATGTAAGAAGTAGAAAGTACAGGTATTTGTGTTCAACATGTAAGAAGTAGAAAGTACAGGTTTTTGGGTTCAACATGTAAGAAGTAGAAAGTATAGGTATTTGTGTTCAACATGTAAGAAGTAGAAAGTACAGGTATTTGTGTTCAACATGTAAGAAGTAGAAAGTACAGGTGTTTTTGTACAAAATGTGAGAAGTCAAAGTAAAAAGTCGAAAAATGTACTTAAGTACAGTAACAAAGTATTTGTACTCCACTACTTCCCATCTCTACTTCCACATCAACATGAAGTGATGCTTGCTATTTCTTGTCGTTGTAAAAGTTATTTGTTTTTGATCGTTTTGTACAAAGAAATGATTTGTTTAAAACAATGAATCAAACATCACGGATGCTGATGACGATGACCCAAACTTTTATTTTCATGAACAATGTACGCTAGAGCGGAACCAGAAACGTTTTTAAGCTTCTTCTTGCCCTTTTTGAACATGACGGAAACTATTTGAGAATGTATTTTTGTATACCTTTTGTGCTTCTTTTTGTTATAATTATTATTGTTTGTTTGTTTTGTTTCTAACTTGTTCAATAAATTGACCAATAAAAAAATTATAAAAACAAGCCTCCTTTTCATTTCAATCACTTCCTTTCTATGAAACTCTATCCTTTTTGTATTTCCTTTTTTGTCTCCAGTATCTTCTTCTCCTCACATTCTTCCGTGCCGTGTGCCTTCAAGGAATCGTGTCTCTTTTTCTTTTTTCTCGCAGTATTTGACAGCTCACTGCGGATCAGGGCAGATCAAGGTTTTCTAATCCCAGAGACGTGTCCTAGCATGGACACACCTCCGCCTCTGGCTTGGACATCTGCAGCTTCAGAGACCTCCACATCCCCAAATGACATTTCAGCCCCCCCACAGAGGGGTTACACCTCACAGGCGCCCCCCCACGGTGAGCCTGATTCTCATGTAGTTTGCGAACACGTGTATTCGCAGCGAGACGTCAGCTACCTGATCTCAAAGATCTGGGCTGAAACCAAGTATGGGTCCATGTATGTGACATCGTAAATAGAATTACTGAGCAGTTCTCTTGGACATGTTGAAGGTTTAATAGAATATACAGTTCCCTTTCAGGTCTGTATGCTAAATATGAGGCTACATCCAGAAGCTGGTTTTAGTATGAAGACTGGAAGCAAAGGGAAACAGCTATTCTGACTCTGTCAAAAAGCCACAAAATCTGCCGACCAACTTCTCTGTAATCACATATACATCAACATGTCAGATAAAATGAATTGCTCATTCTGGTTCGTTGTGCCTTGGACTATTTTTTGCAGGCTGTAGGGATTTCCTGGAGTTGCATAATGCCATGGACAGACACACATATTCTCCATGTTGCTCAACATAGAAACACCTTGAAAGTTAACACCATAGGTTTAAGTTGTGGTCTTACGTTAAGCAGTGTGTCGAGATCTAAATGCTACAATTCCAACAAACACTGTGAAGCACTTTGTTGCAAACACTGAGCCACTATTGCAGGATTAACTCAAGACTGATCCAGAAAACCAGGTTTCTTGAAAGTGAAACATGCAGCGTTAGTGGTGCCAAAACACAATGATATACTCTGATGTTGAATGTTTCTTTCCTAAAGGCGTCTTGGAAGTCGTAGTTGACTTCTGTTCAACTTTTAATCAAAAAACTCGCTATTGTTCTAATGCGCTTGCTTGTATTTGGAATAATGATTCACGGGGAACTTCTGGCAGCCCAAGCCCTGGACTCCAAACTCATCTAACAGGCATGCATGTAATAATCTGCCATTTTCTTTTAGCGTTGGACACCCAATATACCACCTCTCACTCCACACCTCGATAGCATTAACAGATGTTGTCAGCTAAACTGTTTCCTTGCAACAACCCTGCATGTATTCCTCATTCCTCCAAGTGAAAATCACATATTCTAAGTGTGTGTTTTTCCAGCGAGCCAGTGTGCCATTTCCTCTAACCGTGGTGATTGGAAAAGGGGGTTCTCAGCTCATTAAAATGGGCACTGCGTCCAGTCTCAGGGCACATCAGATTACACAGCGGCCCTTTATTGCAGGGCTTTTTGTCATAACTCTTAACTGATTGCCACGGAGCAGCCTGTGATTTGTCCAGTGAACTCTGCGCCCCCCTGAGAACGAGGATGAGGAGAAGAAAGACCACCTACTCTCTGGATGGAAGGATGGAGTTTAAGATAGGAATCAGCAGGAGAGAGAAGGAGAGATAAAACATGTTCAAGGTGTTTGCAATCACCCTCCCATTGTCAGACACCGAGGGAGAGCTTTGTCTCCGCGCTCAGATCACGAGATGGGAACGTAAATAGAAGTTTAGGATACAGCATGTGATATGTCCGCACGCACAGGGTGGATAGAGGATTGTTAAATCTTACCACGAATGATATCACAAAGGTTGGTCTCGCAGTTTGCTGCAACTAGATCGAATATGAAACAGAAAACAGTCAGCTGGAATTCATTGCCGGTCGATATCATTCAGGAAGATTCCAGAGTATGTTTCCTAAGTTTGCTTCAACAACATCTCTGTATCATTAAGTATAATTGAACTGTGTCAGTGGGTATCTACTGGCTGTACTGGTATTAGCTTGATGATGGTGATAAAAGGATCATTTTGGTTTCAAAATGTTTAGTTCTATGTATGTTTGACTGTGTGTGTGTGTGTATGTGTGTGTGTGTGTGTGTGTGTGTGTGTGTGTGTGTGTGTGTGTGTGTGTGTGTGTGTGTGTGTGTGTGTGTGTGTGTGTGTGTGTGTGTGTGTGTGTGTGTGTATGTGTGTGTGTGTCTGCGGACCCAAGGAAGAATAGCCAATGCTCATGCTAGTGATGATGGAGATCCTCATAAAATAGATAATGGGTTAGAAAAAAACACACACACACAGATACACACAGATACACACACACCCACACCCACATACACACACACACACACCAACACACACACACACACACACACACACACACACACACCCACACACACACACACACACACACACACACACACACACACTTGCGATCAGTAACACATTGCACCGGATCAAAGAGATTTTCCGAGCAATGGTGAACCGACGGATGAAGTGTAGAAAAAGTACGGTTGCCAGACTGGAACTAAATGTCTTTCCACTTCACTTCCCCCCATGTTTTGTGTCTCTCCATCTCCTGGGCTCTTCTTGGCGAGAGAGGGACGTTCTCGCTCTCCGTTGGGCACCAAGACGGTGGCATTGGCCCTCTATTTCTCTTTCATAACCTCTAAAAAACATTGCACCCATGCCCACTTGATGGTTGTCCACTTCTCCCTTGTGTCCGTCTTTCTCTGCCAATACATCCGTCCATCTCTCTTTACAAACTCGGCCTCTTCTCTGGGCTGAAGGAGGAGCTTTTGAAGGGAAAGTGTGCAAAGGAGAAAGCGAGGGTCAGAGGGAGAGTGTGCAGGAGAGAAATGGAGGCAGAAGGAGGGAAACAGCCGGAGGAATGGATGAACGTCAGGGACAGATAGAGAGTGGAGGGGGGGGGGCTTTTGACATGCTAATTTGCTTGCTGACTGCTTTAATCGCTCGCTCTTCCCATCGCGGGCTTCAAAGACAGGATGCTTTTCAAAAAGATGATAGGAGCAGAGAGGAGAGAGACATTTTATCATTCTTTTACACCTCCACAGCTATATGTCGCTGACGCCTGCTGACAACGAGCGAGCAGCACCATTACGGATCATGTAAGCTGTCCTCACCCCACATTAACTCCTCACGGGATGCTAATGTGTTGGCTTATCTGCACAGTATACTGTTGGGAAGGTGCCTTGTATCTCCAGATGTGGTGATTTTGATTTCGTTATAACAACCCAGTAGATTATCTGAGATGCAATGCCACAAAGTTAAACATAGGGCTGTTTTCCAAAGTTGAAATACATGTGTTTTTACAGTAGGAATGTATGAAAGTGTGTATTTACTGAATCTGTCTTGTAGAAAAAATCACTTATTGAATGGCAGCCAACCCGCCAAAAAACACAAAATGTTTCACCTGTTTTTATAGTTGTTCTCCTTCATTCCCCAAATGCACTGCACACTATGAACAGTACTGTATTGCACTACAAACAACAACAGAAAGAAACATGTACAAATATAGGCTAATAACAACTTTGAGTATAATTCGTTTTTCAATTAACAATTCAAACAACTAGAAAATCTAGCAATCACTGCAATTTATTACAAATATTCACAAATATCAACCTACTTCAAGAACTCAAACAACACGTGTTGCCACATAACTCCAGATCAGACCATCTGACGCCACTCAGAGCATAGTCAAACAAATCATTAAGTCTCCGGTTGCACAACACATTTGAAGCTCAGATGATTCCACTTATTACTAATGGAGTTCGACTTCCTTCTGGCACGTTGAACCAGTGTAAGCTTTTTGAAACGACGCTCCAGAACAACTCTTAAAAGGAGTTTGGTTTGAAACTCCAACAAAAGACAAATGACCTAAAGACGGATATTGGTGGCAGCGTACTCGTGCTCGATCACTTGTGGCTTCCTGCCCTGCACAGCGAGAGGAAAGGGAGACGGGTGACGAGTGTGGAGAACGGCAGGAAAAACATTTCATCACCTCGGCTAATGACGGCTGAATCACCCCCGCCCCCCTTCCTCCCCGTGTCGAGTCGTTCTAATCATTCCAGGAGCTAAACAAGAACAGAATATACAACAAGCTTTAAGCAATTACTTCAGCCGGGAGAGGAGGGTGTTGGAGGGTTGCTCATGAGACACTTTGTCCCTTTTCTCTATCTGTTGTTCTTCCCCGGCTCTCCTCCGTCGGTAATAGATTCCTCGTCTCTATTCAGCGGCACAAAATGAGCCTCTCCGGTGGCAGGGAGAGCGATGAGTACATTCACCTCTACTCTGCGTGTGTGTGTGTGTGTGTGTGTGTGTGTGTGTGTGTGTGTGTGTGTGTGTGTGTGTGTGTGTGTGTGTGTGTGTGTGTGTGTGTGTGAGTCTGCTATACATATTTACACTTTTCACAAATGTACCGTGCATAATCATTTGTATGTGCAAAACCAAATTGTGAAGGTATCTCAATCCTTAATATGTACACTGATATGTTTAAATTCTGCTTCTCAGCCATGGATGAGAACTTACGATACGATACGATAATACTTTATAATAATACTATGTCATTTGTGCCGTAACGCTTTACAGTTCCCCGCTCCGGGACTAATAAAGGAATTCTGATTCTGATTTTAGGTCCTGTCACCTGAGACGTTCCCCTTGCATGCGTCTAGGTTTTAATTATCCCGGTGTGTGTGTGTGCGCACTCACACACACACTTCTTCCTGCGTGTGTGTTTGTGATAGGTGATGATGCCTCCCCTCTCACACACTAAGGGTAATCTCATTATTCAGCCCACTTCCTGCTGTGCCGCCAGAGACAGGCTGACAGACACTAACCACCTCGCAGGGAGAAAAAGAAGGGTAGAAACTGCTAACAGAAAGTTGATGGGAAGATAAAAGAACATTCGAGATATGAGACAAGAGAAAGAAGCGTGTAAAGCAACAAACAAATGGACAAGAAAGTCGGCAAAATATGCAAATGTGTGTATTCAGAAGAGACAGAGGAGGAGGAAGAGAAAAGGGAAGGGGAGAGGAAGAGCAAAGAGACTGTGTGTTTAAAGCCATGGGAGACCGGCGGGCTAAATAGAATTACGTGGTGAATTTAGAATGATGCTCCCAAGCGCATATTTAACACTGTCAACAGAGGGGGGGGAGAGAGAGAGAGAGGAAGAGCCAGACACACACTGGGTGACGGGAGAGAGAAACTTCATCCGCAAAAAAAACCTCTTAATCCAATATGAATGAGAGTTTCCAGCTCAGCAGAGACAGCTGGGAATAAAGGAGAGTGCAGGGGGTCTTAGGTGAGACACTGCTGCGATCACACACTGACATCACAATAAGGCCCTTAAGTCGTTATCCTCACTCACACACACACACACACACACACACACACACACACACACACACACACACACACACACACACACACACACACACACACACACACACATATACGCAAACATGTTTTGAGGTAACACACAACGTGGTGAAGTTGAAAGACAATGGAAGTGACTTTTCTCACCGTTGCTCTATTGCAACACTGATTTAAAAACAGGTTAGTATTCTATGTTCAATAAATAGAGGCAGAACAAAAAGGGGAAAAAGGAAAACATGGGGAGCGTTTCAAAAAATTCTGTAAAATGTAAAAGATAAAGCATTTAAAAACATCAGTTTCAACTTTGTTCCTGGTGTTAAGGAAATGTTGGCTAACTTTAAGGAGTGTGTGTGTGTGTGTGTGTGTGTGTGTGTGTGTGTGTGTGTGTGTGTGTGTGTGTGTGTGTGTGTGTGTGTGTGTGTGTGTGTGTGTGTGTGTGTGTGTGTGTGTGTGTGTGTTTGGTGATTGTTGGTGAAGTTAGGTACCTTTTATCGTTACAATGATATCAAAATACCAAGTTGTCCACACTGGTTACACACAAAGGAGTGACAATTATAGTTATAAGTTATGAGAATTTAAACTGGCTCTTCTCATTGTTACCTTAATACAGCATTTTATTAAAAAAAATAAACGCGTATTTCATTCATATGACAGAACAAAAAGGGAGAAAAGGAAAATGTAATAAATATGTGTGAGTGTGTGTGTGTGTGTGTGTGTGTGTGTGTGTGTGTGTGTGTGTGTGTGTGTGTGTGTGTGTGTGTGTGTGTGTGTGTGTGTTGATTGGTGGTGATTATATGTTGTTTTTAGCAGCTCATCCAGGATCTAGCATTCTTCAGTGTGAAAAGTCTCTGTCACCTTTACACCTCTACACAGCTATATCCTCAACACACACACACACACACACACACACACACACCAGTAAATACAACTTGAAGAAAAACCCACACACAACTTGAGATTTGCTGATTTTGCTCTGCAGAAGCGAAACTGCTGGCAAAGTGTTATCTTTATCTCTCCTGACAAAGCCAAACAGCGAAGGTAATTATCATTGCCCCCATAATGACATACGTAGTTCTCACTAATCTCCCCCTCCCACCACCTTGTCAACACCCCCCCCCCCCAAACAGTGGGGACCCCTCACCAGATGAGGAGCGAAGAACCTCCCTGACCCCCACCCTTCACCAACAGAGCATTTGGGGGGGGGGGGGGTAGGTTAACAGAGAAAGGGATCCCACATGCAAACAGACAGGGTCCCCTCTCCATAGAGTCCTAAATCAAATATAGAAGTATTTCTTCTTTTAGATACAACGCTGTGACTTTAAATTCCTATAACTTCCACCTTTTCACTCCTTTGTGCGTAACCAGGGACAATGTGGGATTTGGATATCATTGTGATACGATAAAAGGTACCTAACTTTACCAACAATCACCACACACACACACACACACACACACACACACACACACACACACACACACACACACACACACACACACACACTTTTTCAGTTTTTATTTTTCTTACTGCCGAATTTTATTCCATATTGTATTCCATTATTTATATAAATACTGCTATATTTTACTATATATTTTACTATCTTTTTATGTTATTATAGTTTTCTTAAAATACTTCTCTATCTGTGTTTTTTTATTTATTTGTTACTTTTACGTATGCACCATGACATCAAGTCAAATTCCTCGTACATGTCGTCAAACCTGGTAATAACCCTGTTTATGACACACTCCCTAAAGGTAGGTTAACAGGGAAAGGGATCCCACATGCAAACAGACAGGGTCCCCTCTCCTTAGTTCAGGGGCCCTGGTTGCCCCTCTATCATTTGCCCTTGCATTTACACCAACAGACATTCTCCCCCCCCCCCCCCTCACCAAACAAAGCTGTCAAAATCCTGACGTCTTAATCAATCCTGGATCCAGGACGCTGTCAGACGCGGCGGTAAGATGGATGCAGGAGGGGGTGACCTCTGACCTCTGCCAGGGGTGGAGCGTATAACTCCTATGTGCCCTATGTGCAGACCCCCCCCGCCCAGCTCCAGTCTTTACCTCTTCCTCTCCCCCCCAAAACAGCGCCAGCCTCGGCCCCAAACAATGATGGAGGAGAGACCATTCATCCTGGGCTGGGAACCAGGGGCCAAGGTGCCCTCGTAACCCCACACGTATACAAGACAAGCGCACACACACACACACACACACACACACACACACACAAACACACACACACACACACACACACACACACACACACACACACACACACACACACACACACACACACATACACACACACACACATACCATGTATACATCACTTCAGGGGACAGTACATTGACTTACATGCATTTCCTGCAGACTTATCCTAACCTTAACCATAACTAACACATGCTTAACCCTTACCCTTACCCTTAACCCTAACCCTTACCCTTACTTGTCGCAGCTTGATTATTGTTTGGTTATATGGTCGAGTGCTGCTGAAAAAGATTTAAACAAACTACAAGTAGCACAAAATAAGGCAGCACGATGTGCACTGCAGTGCTCCAACAGAACCAGAGTCACTGACATGCTGGAGACACTGAAATGGTTAACTGTCAGACAGAGGTCAACTTATATTTGATTACATTTTGTCAGAAATATTACAGTGACTCACTCACCAGATATATTATCACAAAGGTTTATAGCGCAATGTGCACAACATAACTATCAAACACGACAATAGAAGGAAGGCTTGTAAATCTAAATCAAATAAGGGACAGAAAACAGTACAGAGCCGTGGTCAGCTGGAACTCTTCACTCTCCACATCATTCAGGAACATTCTCAAGTACATTTCAAAAGGTTGCTAAAAAAAGATTTAAGTATTATAAAGTAAATTTGAACTGTGGCTATGCATGCATAATGTACACTTATTTGTATTTACTTTTGTTTGGCCTTAGGATGGCGATAATTGGATGACCATTTTAGTTTTCACTTAATTTCACTGTAAATTGCATGAAACCATGAGCTGCTTTGTTTTGTTTTAATTTTGTTGTATTTTTATGTATGTATGTTTTGAGTGTGTGAGGACCCCAGGAAGAATAGCCAATGCTCATGCTAGTGCTAATGGGGATCCTAATAAAGACATTATCCTAACCCTAATCCTAAACCTAACCAAGTCTTCACCCTAAAATGAATGATTCCCCTTATGGGGACCTCCAATTTGTCCCCATAAGGGAGGCGAGTACCCACACTGACTGTGTAACAGATTTAGGTCCCCACAAGTATAGTAAAGCTAGGCCACACACACACACACACACACACACACACACACACACACACACACACACACACACACACACACACATACAAATGAACTTCTGTGTCCTTTAAAAAGAAATATTCTGAACCAATTTAAGACATATAGTGAGCACACTCTCATATACTCTTAAACTCTTAAATAGGTAGAAAACACACTTCAGCCAATAAACTCCCTTAAAACCCACCCACCCTCCCTCCCTAAAAACCAGCTTTATCTAACTTTTTGGACATAAAGGAGCCCCTCTCCCGTAGAGCGTGTCACATTGGAGAATATTAACCAGCTCATCAGCGCACTTGAAGACTGACAGCCCCTTTAACCCTTCAGTCCCCTGAAACTGACCCACACAGGCAGCGTTGAACCCAATGCATACTATCCAGTTTATAATTGAAAGTGAAATGCTAAGAAACTTTTCAGCAGTGTAATTGAAGAGAAGAGTGAACGGAGGAGGATGTGTTGGCACCGGTAACTCAAACAAATTAAAGCAGATGCAGTGATATGTGAACTAAATGGATGTATTGGCTTGAAAAGCATTACTGCCAGCTCCGAGGCTGGCAGGCACTACGAGACGGCATTACTCACAAAATATCAACGTTTCCAAAAATCCTTTATTGGACACTTTGGAAAAGCATTTTATTTCAACTGAAATTAAAGACAAGAGATAAGAAGTCTGTTTTAATTCTGCACGAACATTAGAGTTATGAGATCAGGGTTTTCTTTCGGATTTTTGGAAACAAAAGAGGTTATTATAGTCGATTGCATCACAGAAAGGGGTCTCTTTGCCTCAACCCCAACCAGCCCAATTTGCCTCCCCACCCCCAAGCAGAGAACAGTACCCCAGCCCTAAATCACCAGACCTGTTTGTCATGCAATTAGTCCTCCGAGATAAAGGCTCCCTCATAAATTAAGAGAGGTGTAGTGATCCGGCCCCCTGTTAATCACCGATGCCCAGCCTCTGACCCCTCACGGCTGACATGGTGGTGGGTGGCTGGTGGGCTACACCAATAAACCATGGTGGCAGAATTGGCCTCCGCTCGTCTGGCCAGCTGACAACTGCGTCTCCACTCGGCAAAATGCTGCATGTGTTCCACAAAGCAGCTGCCGAACACACCGAGACGCTCTCCACAGATTATAATCCACGGTGTGCAATGAAAGTTACATTAGGGTATCAAAAATGCAATTTCTCATGAGAGCTTGACAGAAAAAAGAAAGACCTTGGCAGCGTCTAAAGGCAGTGTTTTAAATTCAGCAACATGCCGAAGCTCTATCATGCTCCCGATTTAAAAATATCTGAAAGAAGGCACTCGGCACTGACCTTAAAACCTCATCAAACAGCTCGGTATAGGGTCTCGTCAAACTGAGACGGGAATAATGGTCCACAAAGGGCTATTCCCCCCCCTACCAAATAGCACTGTTTCAACCCCATCTCACAGTTGTGTATTTCCACTCTTCTCATACCTGCCCTGAATGATAAACTCTTTCTCTCTGCTTCTCTTCCTCTAAAGCTGTCTATCTCTTTGTTCCAGCTGGATTGGGAATAAGAGAAAGAAAAGGTGGGGGTGAAAGACAGACCAGTTGGAGCTCTACCTTCCTCTCCTGGTGTCACCAAATGCCTCCCGTTGCACAACACCTCCCAGTGGGCCTGCTAATTACTCCTTTAACAAATCATCATCACCCAGACACTGGGGAGAAGACTTGGGAGAAGGGAGGAGTACAAAGTATCCAACAGAGTGCGAGGTTGGTGACTCCGTTTGGCGAAAGGACAAAGAGAACAAAAACATTGGGGATAAAGACAAAGAGGGAGAGGATGGGGAGAAATTAAAGAGGGGGGGCAGGAAGGGTTTTAAAAGAAGGGATAATCTATAAATAGAGAATTGAAAAAAGCCCCAAAAAGCACAAGACAAATGTCGGTTCTCTCTACCTTGGCATTCTGCGTTGCGCTCCTCATATCCAGGGTTACACAGGCAATTCCCAATGGGCACCAGCCACTCTCCGTCGGCCCCGCAGTACATCTTAGGAACCTCCTTCTCCTCCGAATTATCCACGCACGATCCACGAATTTCCACAAGCGACGAGGTATCGGCTCCAGTGATGGTGTCGGGAAACTGGGCCAAGTTACGCACCGCCAGGGGACACTTCTTGTAGAAGACCCTGACGGACACCAAAGCAATGCACGCTCCCACATCCTGGAAGGCCAAATAAAAGCCTTTCCGGCTCAAAGCGCCCACGTCTCGGACCTCCGTGTTCAGCTTCATGATTCGATCGCCGATGTCCACCTGAGTGAAGCTTTCGTCCGCGGCGATGGTGTCGATTTTGTCGAACTGGTTCTCGCGGATGTAGCGCTCCTTGTCGTTGTTGGACTCGTAGTAGTAGAGATTGAAGGTTTCCTTGCAGGTTCCCATGACCCCCGGGAGGCTGTTGCAGTCCCTCAGGGTGAACTTGATCTCGATGTAGACGCGCTGGGCTCCGCCTCGAGGGATCCAGTCTGTGCGGAGCCAGTTGTTCTGGTTTGGCTCCATGACGTTACACACCTGGTACGTCCGGATGGGAATGTTCTTTTCAT
This sequence comes from Pogonophryne albipinna, assembly GCA_028583405.1. Lineage (NCBI taxonomy): Eukaryota > Metazoa > Chordata > Actinopteri > Perciformes > Artedidraconidae > Pogonophryne > Pogonophryne albipinna. Next base: position 5,666,918 of record CM053252.1, read on the forward strand.
CCATAATACTCACTTCCTCCCACTGGGGAAAAGGGACACAACAATAAAACAATGTTACAAGGATATTCTTGAAGCCTCAATCTGCAAATGAATGACTTTTGTTTGAAATTTAAACTCTCAGAAGACTGTGAAACACTTTCAATGTGTCATTGTTAAAGGGTAAAAACCTCCGAGAAATATTAAGACTAATTAAAAATGACTGTGTAAATATCAAACACTACTGAGAGCCAGTCTATGCCAACGAGGAGGGATACTTTGCAAAAGAGCATGCAAGAAAGATTATATGTTATATGTCAATATTGAGTCTCAGCGGAACAATTAATTGACGGCTAAACTTAATGCATATTTCACCTCAGTGGCGGTTCTAGACCAATTTGACTGGGGGGGCCACTGGGGGGCCAGTTATTTTCTGAGGGGGGCACAATAAATGCAGGACGAAAAAGAGAACTAGACAGTATGAAGTAATTGCGCATAAGAAAACAATGCAATACAGTTATTGGTATTTGTTTCAGTACACTTATTTATTTCAGATAGATCTTATAGTTATTACTGTTACTTACGTTAGAGTACAATGTTTGCACTCACACCATATTTATATAGAAATAAAGGCAATGAACAGTTACATCTCTACTTTACATAAGGGTCTCTGCACAATCTCACATTACAGCAACAAAATCCTGCGGTTTTTGGCAAACCGAGTACCAGAAAATATACATTTAAAAAAAACTAAAAAAAACTTTTCATTGTTAGGGGGGCCACAAGTCAGTGTTAGGGGGGCACTGGCCCCCCCTGGCCCCCCTCTAGAACCGCCCCTGTTTCACCTGATACACTTGTAAGGTCCTAATATAGAATCATATGGATATTCATATTCTTGGCTTCCCCTCTACTGCGAGAAAGGAAATGTATAATTAGCTACATGCATCTGTAAGTCCTACACTTAAATTAGTTTGGGAATAGTATACGCAATCATCTTTACACACACAAATAGAGCATGACTCAGGAGAAAAAGGAAAACGGGATTATGGGGATGCAGAAAACTAAAAGTCTGGATTCAATGCTAATGATCTATGTTTACATCAGCATACATGATGGAGAGTCAGAGACACACATGTTCCCTGCTGATGTTAGTATGAAACCGTAGGAGAGGGAGGTAAACGCTGACGTGGGGGTGCATGGATTACGTTATCCAAGCTTATTTTTGCCAGGAGGGAATGTTTGTTTTACTTATGATAAAGTTCCCCTCTGGACAGATCACTGCGAGCACGTCTTGAGCGGCTCAAAGCGGTGCCTTCCCTTACCGTGTGTTTTAAATAGAGCCTTTCACTGAGCTGGGCTGTAAACAAGATCCGACAGGCCTTTGGCTCGCACAGCTTCAACCATTTAGAGAAGTGTATAAAAGAAAAAGTCATAATGGAACAGTGGGAGATATGGGTTTACGGTGCCAGATTTGATTTGACGCCTTATCATAAACAATCTGGATTAAAGCCGTATTTCCCCAGAGGAGGGGTTTGGATAATGCGAAACATAGCTGCGGCTGTTTGATTCGAGAAACCGTCCATCATTCCCCGCCGTGCTCTCCTTCCTTTAGCCCCCCTTTTGTTGTGGAAATCAAGCGTCGCTGAGATAAGGCCGCACCTTTCCCCCGATAGCAGGGAAGAAGGAGAATAAGGCCAATTGGTGGTAATGAGAGGCTGAATGCAGGCTTGACTGGGATGCCAGGACCCTGTCAATCACTTGTTTGTGATAAAATGGCCGCGGGGAGGGTGGGGGGGGGGGGGTCTGAATGCAGCATCGGCCAAGTTCATCGTTTGGGAGCAGAGCCTGTAAACAGCTGCACAAGGTTGGAAATCTGTTCCCTCTGGATGCCGATTCATTAGTTCACGTGATTGTCTCTAATTTGTATTAATTTAGTGGTAATTAAAAGGCTGCGTTGTGTTTATCATTTAAATTAAGACATAGTATATTTGTGTATCAACTTCAAACCGTCGTATCTACGGTTTCGCTGGGTCTATCTGCATGAAACAAAGACTGGCGTAGAGTTTCAAGCCAGTACTTTCGACAGAAGCAGCAGTTTGTATGCGGTGCCGGCTTGAACAGGTCACATGACTCCTAAGGGTTAAGGTATGGCATGTGCAAGAATGAAAAGGCTGCCTTGTGTTTATCATCACATTTCTCTTTGGAAGCAAATGGTGGAGTTCGAGCTGACTGTGAAAACACTGTTGAATTTGAATGTTGTATTTAGGTGTGTACTTGTTTTCTGAGAAATCCCATTTAAATTAAGACTTGGTTCAGGTATAGCATGTGCCTTACACCTTTCCTGAACCGTCTCATGCCCGTGGCACATCCTAACGCTGTGGGGCCCCTCGTTCTTTCTCTTATCAGAGCCATATCCCAATTAGACTGCAGGATCACACATTTGCTTCGACCCTGTGTCCCGTTGCTTTACAGCGAGATCCAGTCGTCCTGCGGCAAGAGCTAAACCCCTCTGCACTTTACCCCCTTATTCATCCACTCCAGAGGACCCTCTCTCAGCTGCCAAGCCCCTCTCCTTCTCCCTCTCTTCCACTCAATGGTGGAAAGGGATATAAAGTTTCTCCACAAAGACCGATTCAATCCACCGTCTATTCAGGAAACCTGACGCCCGCAGCAGTATCGCCTCCTGCATCTGACCATTACAGAGAGCGGTTAGAGAGAAGGGGAGCGAGGAGAAAGGGGAGCAGTGGGTTGGGGCTCAGGGGGGGGGGGGTGCCTATAGACCGGTGGTTCTCAAAGTGGATTTTAGGGACCTCATGGGGCCCTGGAGGTTGTTTTGAGGGTCTCTGTGTCCTAGAACAAAACGGCAAATTCTATTTCACCATATTTTAGTGTAAAATGCCTTCATCTCGCCCTTAGCCTGTATCCCCAGACAGCTGCACAGTAAATCGTCAACAATGATATTCCCATAAAAGGCTCACCAGGACTAAATCTTATCAAAGAGCGCTGTGTATGTGTTTGGCGGTCCACTCCACACATCTCTTGCCAATAGTGGATATTATCTCTCCATTTTTGCTCAATAGGGGACCATGCGTCCTAACAAGGGTACACTTCTTTGCAGAACTTACCCCTCCTTCTGTCGGATTGGCGATCCATCCCAGCTCCCCCTGTACGGATCTGGAGTCCAATAACGTGACTGGAAAACAAGAATGGGAGAAGTGAGCAAATCCAAAAAAAACATCAGCATGTACATTATGATCCGCTTGGGTCTGACACTGAGAAATACCAATTGGTTTCAAATGAAGGCATAACGAATTGAAAACACTGCTTTGTATTCATCCCTAATGTTTTTAAGTAGAGACATGTTCTCATGATGGATGTACACAAAGAGAATAAATACCAGGCCATCGAGTCTTGTACGTGTTTTGTTATGCGTAATTCCCTGCTGTGCCAAACGCATTTCGTTTTTGATCGATTTTCGTTAGCATAAAGATTTAGCTAGAAACACAAATGTCTTTCCCCAGTGTCTTTAAAGAAATGCTGTTTCATTTTGCTCAGCCGTCGGCCCGAAGCACGTTTGATGTGATCGGAATCAATTAGGGAGCCGTGTGCAGTGGGAAACTTGGGACCGTGAAGAACAAAACGCATTTCAAATACTTGAGACAGACGTCTTGTCTCACACAACAATTTATCGAGAAAAAGGTAAAACAGGACGTCTGTGAATAATTAATTAAAACAGATTGAATAAAACTGCATTAAGTATTCCTGTTCTTTAGGGGGTTTGAATCCGGTGTGAGTAAATCAGTTGCTCGGTATAAATTAATAAACAAGCCCGTTATGTAAGTCCACCATATAAATTATTAGGTACAATACAGACTGTTCCTTTTTAAATTTAAAACATTCGTTTGATATGTAACTTCTCTGAGCCCGGGCTGCAGCATTTTGGACTTGTTGTGTCAAACAGCTCTGTGCCGAGCAGATAAAGAAACATCATTCTGCAAGAGACAGACTCCATGCATTAATGTGATGGTTTTAGATCAAATAAAGTACTTTATTCATTAGTATGTGCACTGGAAAGTAGTGCGTTTAGACCCTGTATTGGGCCTAACATTTGGAAACTGGACACCCTGCACCCCGGGACCCCGAGCAGGCAACTGGAGTCCCGAAATCTCCCTATAGCTCTTGTGTGTGTTGCTCCATTGAAACATCGTGCACTTTAACGTTTGGTCGCCTTTAAGAAAACCTGAGAACTGTTTTTATTCTCCATGCACCTTTTTTTTTTATTCGGTGTGCATCCAATACACCAAAGCTGCACAGTTCAACTTTTACAATCGGGTTTACTGTCATTCCCGTAATCACCGTTCAGTTAAACCCACAGTGATAGCAGCAGCGATCACTGAGAGATCATCTGAAATGGATAAATAAAGGTCTGCTTGGCCCGTGTGCGAGTCTCCCACTGACTCGTACACTTCACTGCTATTTAAAAAAAACACGTAGGCTATTTTTTAATAGACGCTTTACGCATTCAACTTATATTGTATGCGTAAAGCAGCTTGACCTTCTCTCCAAACAGAGATCAGCACGTATCGCGGCTGCAAGCATTTCTGCTGCCCAGGCTCTCGGCTGCTCCAAAGCCCGAGCCGAGACCCAACCAGCCGCTGCGCATTTGGGAAGCCACTTCTCCTTCTGTTCACATACAGCTCACAAAAAGTCGCTGCGTAAAGGTGACCGTCGGTGTTTTCCAACATTAAACCTCTCGCAACTAGCACTGAGTCTCCGCGGCACAAACACACGGGGCCACGGAGCCGGGGGATGAAGTCAGAAGTCCACGGCAGCTTTTTTTTTCGTTCTCCCAACAACCTTACCTTCATTCGGGGGGTATATCCGTGCTGGCGAAACAAATGTAGAAATCCCAAAAACAAGAAAGGTGGCGGTGAACAAAATCCCTGCCATGAGTGCCATTTGTGTCGTTGTTGTTCCGTTTTTCTCTCTCCTCTTTTTCTTTCGTTGCTCTTCTTCTCCCAGGTCCTGCTCACTCTCTCACTCCCTCTCTCTCTCTCCCTCTCTCTCTCTCTCCCAGTGGAATATGGGTTTTGGAGCGGACAGGGTGAGAGAGACGCAGCTCCACAGCCAGGAGGCGGGTCTACTGGTGCGCTCTGACGCGGAGCCCGTCAATCCATATAGGAAGCGTATAGTGGACTGGGGTTAGAGGGGAGAATAATCATTACCCCCCCTCTTGCACACCCGAAACAAGTCACTCTCTCATTTACCAGTAGCGTGAGGTGGCATTTTCCACAATGCGTGTGCAATGGTGATGTTAAACTCTGACTCAGATTGACTTTATAAGAAAGCAATGCGAGCAAATGTCATTTCTAGTGGTGAAAACGGTGCCTACATTTCCAATCACTGCTTCCTTAACACACACACACACATGGTCCATAACTGTATATGTGTATATCCAAATGCAATGCGTCAGTCAGTGTGTCCTCTGCTCTCCTCACCCTGCATGTATTCTGTCTCCAGTGAAGCGCAGCGCTGCTCAAGGTGAGCCGCGTCGGTCCAAGGTCGCCACCTAGCGGAGATCCCGACTCCTGTTCTCCCTCCACAATTGGATTAAAGAACAAGCATGAGTATGACCTCCCTAACATTACAAGCTATTGCACTTTGGGGAAATTGACAATGTTTGTGATCTGTGGAGAGCAGGTATTGGATTATGGTTCACCGGCTATTGTTCTAATATTATCACGGTTTTATGGGTATTTATGATGAAACGTGCACAGAGACCCATCCGTCAGTACGTCAGCTTGAGCTGCAAAAGGTGAATGGCGGGCAGGAATTGATGCAGTTTTCTCTCAAACAAAGGCTGCATTGTTCGGGTTTGAGAAAAGCCAGCTGTGTCCAGGTTTGGAGTTTTGCCCAGGGTGCTCTCACTCTTTTATGTCCTCCTACACAGGTCTTCTATTGCTCCCAGGAGAGGTGCCCGGTGCACAGGCAGGCACGCAACCTTTCAGTGATCTGCAGGGGAGATTGTCACCGCGTGGGCAGGTTAGGGCGTTCTGCTTCACCGCACACTCCCACACACTGACTACAGATATCCCACCACCACAACACACTCCTTTATAATGTTGTGTCTTCTTCAGAGGTCTTTGGCACCGCTTCCTGCACCGAAAAAAGTGACACGTTGACTTTAATTAAATGTATTACGTCAACAAATGTCACGTAACTCTATTAGGTTAGTTGAAAGCAATACTAAAAAGTTGAACCTAATTTAACATTTAATTAGCGTTTCACTTTTTTCAGTGTGTTGGGTTGTGCTAAAATATTACTCGTTTCTCACTTGTCAAATGTTCTATCCTTAACATCTGAATAAAGCTGCATACATTTTGAATTTAGGAGCTTTATTGGTCTTCAGAGGCCTGATTGTGACTCAGCGCAGGCTATAAGAACGTTTCCTCTCTCTTAGCAGGTGTCTTCCGGTTTTCCTTCCCATCTCAACACAGACACACACATATGAATGTCTCTGTATGAATATGCAATAGTGTATGTAGCATCAACATTTGTCAGATAGCAATCCTTCTCGTTCCCATGCCTTGTTGTTGATGTCACACCAACCTCGGGCTTCAAGATTTGGCTACGATTTATTTATTTCTGCCCATACAAGGGAACATGTCCTCATAGGGGTGATCTCACTGCGAATAGACTTGCCATTGTCTCAAATGCTTTTACAGACATAGTGTGGCTTTGTTTCCCCTCATAGATGCCACTCAAAGAAAGGAAGTACTTTTTTAAGTCTGAACGGTCTGAGGGGGCAGCTGGATCTTGGATTGCTCAAAGAAATGGGTCAAGAAAACTGTGGCTGATTTGGGATTTAATGGAGGGTTTATGAGAGTTTCCTGGGGACGGGATACTGTGCTTTTTGTGGTTTCTCCTGCGGAAGTATCTCCACTGTCGTAATAAAGCACACAAAGCACCTGGTGCTCTACTAAAATTGGCCAATTTAGCCCAGAACATTGATTGTACAGTACTCCATCAGCAGATGAAGGGATGGAGGGCACTCTCCCCTGTTTTCTCCCCTGACGACACGCCTGGCAACCTCAAAAAGCCAGAGGGGCACCTGGGGGCTTTTGATCTTTTCCGACAATGGCGGACTGTGATGGTGGTCGGGACGAGTGGGCGGACCGTGTCTCTTGTCTTCCTCTGTTTGTGTCGTAGGTTTTTTGATTGATTACACTCTCATAGTTTCCTTTATCTTCTTGTCAAACTATTGGCGCTTTTTTTTTCCCCGAGTAGAAGCCCCCCCTCCCTGTTCCCCTTCCTCCACCAACCCACTCTCCAGATGGCTACTGCTGCCCACACATCTGCATTGTGTGCCAATCACGCACATCGACTCTAAATCTTTTGCTTGAGAAAAGCACACACACACACACACACACACACACACACACAATCAGATAAACGGTTGCTATAGAACAATTTGCTGATATTTGGGACTCCTTTGGCTTTTATTAGAAATGGAATGTTATTTAATTATTTCCCGTTCTGACATGATGGATGTTTTAACTTTACGGGTTAGGGCACGCTGACTTTGCTGCTTTTGATAACCAGTGTCTGCATCTTACAACATTTCAACTTAACAGCGATGAAGACTCTTGTGAAAAGTGTTCTTCTTATCAGATGTTAATACTTGTGTTTTTCGTACAAGCTGATACAACCATGTGAAATCATAACAGAGTATTCACAACCAGAATCAAAATATCCCAGTTGTACTTCTACTTTTACTCAAGTACAAGATCTGAGTACTTCTACTTTTACTCAAGTACAAGATCTGAGTACTTCTACTTTTACTCAAGCACAAGATCTGAGTACTTCTACTTTTACTCAAGTACAAGATCTGAGTACTTCTACTTTTACTCAAGCACAAGATCTGAGTACTTCTACTTTTACTCAGGTACAAGATCTGAGTACTTCTATTTTTACTCAAGCACAAGATTTGAGTACTTCTACTTTTACTCAAGTACAAGATCTGAGTACTTCTACTTTTACTCAAGCACAAGATCTGAGTACTTCTACTTTTACTCAAGCACAAGATCTGAGTACTTCTACTTTTACTCAAGTACAAGATCTGAGTACTTCTACTTTTACTCAAGCACAAGATCTGAGTACTTCTACTTTTACTCAGGTACAAGATCTGAGTACTTCTATTTTTACTCAAGTACAAGATCTGAGTACTTCTACTTTTACTCAAGCACAAGATCTGAGTACTTCTACTTTTACTCAAGCACAAGATCTGAGTACTTCTACTTTTACTCAAGTACAAGATCTGAGTACTTCTACTTTTACTCAAGCACAAGATCTGAGTACTTCTACTTTTACTCAAGCACAAGATCTGAGTACTTCTACTTTTACTCAAGTACAAGATCTGAGTACTTCTACTTTTACTCAAGCACAAGATCTGAGTACTTCTACTTTTACTCAAGTACAAGATCTGAGTACTTCTACTTTTACTCAAGCACAAGATCTGAGTACTTCTACTTTTACTCAGGTACAAGATCTGAGTACTTCTATTTTTACTCAGGTACAAGATCTGAGTACTTCTACTTTTACTCAAGTACAAGATCTGAGTACTTCTACTTTTACTCAAGCACAAGATCTGAGTACTTCTACTTTTACTCAAGTACAAGATCTGAGTACTTCTACTTTTACTCAAGCACAAGATCTGAGTACTTCTACTTTTACTCAGGTACAAGATCTGAGTACTTCTATTTTTACTCAAGCACAAGATCTGAGTACTTCTACTTTTACTCAAGTACAAGATCTACTTCTCCCACCTCTTACTATAGCCGACGACTGGAAGTTTTAAATATATATATATTTAACAGGAGCAGTGCACACTGTAGTCCCTGGACGGATGTTGGAACCATCAACATCCGTCACTAACCAGTGAATACAATCAGTAAAAACAGGCAACAAACAATACTGGAAAAGCTAAGATACAGAAGTTATCAATCGAATATCAGCACGAATGATTATACGAGTCTTGAACACCTCTTCAGGAAGTCCACCACACATGTAATGTCCACAAAGCAGAACCCCCCCCCCCTCCCTGACTACAGTTTGCCCCTTTGTTTCACCCTAAAGCCACTAAAAAGCCCCTCCTGCTGGCTGTGACCCCTCCAGGCTACAGGCCCTGCCCTCCTCCTTCGGTGCCCAGCTCCACGCGGTGGTCCTGGGCAGAAAGGACAGGAAGACGCTCCCTGGAGGTCAGAGCGAGTGGGAGTGCAGGAGAAGGAATGGGAAAGGAGATGAAAGGAGCAGCAGGAGAGACAGAGAGGAGATAAAATCCACTGAGCTGGAAATATTGCCCACACAAACACACGGATCAGAATCACACTGGAAAACATGCTGCTCCAAAAACAAGTTAAACATTAATGAAAACAAGCCGTTTTCACTTGAAATAAGTACAAAGAAGAACAATAGAACAAGTGAACATGTGCTTGGTTAGATCTCGTGAAGAAGGGATATTTAGATCAATCAGATAGTGTAATTAGCTGGGAGAACTCATGTGAGCTATATTTGAACAGAATCAGTAAATGTTGTTACAAAATAAGCCGCAAACGCACAAATGTTTTCTGTTTTCTGATGTTGGTGATTTTCTAATAAATGTGTAAAAAACAATACAACTCAAAATAAGATTATTTGACTTAACAAGATGACGCATTGTCTAAAAACAAGACCCGATATCTCACTGCAGTGTTTCTTCTGAAGTTATTGTGTCTTCTATCAGGTCACACTACATACTGATATACACCTGAACATCAGCAGGAGAGAACTCTTTAAAGTAGAGACACTACATACTGATATACACCTAAACATCAGCAGGAGAGGACTCTTTAAAGTAGAGACACTACATACTGATATACACCTGAACATCAGCAGGAGAGGACTCCTTTAAAGTAGAGACACTACATACTGATATACACCTGAACATCAGCAGGAGAGGACTCTTTAAAGTAAAGACACTACATACTGATATACACCTGAACATCAGCAGGAGAGGACTCTTTAAAGTAGAGACACTACATACTGATATACACCTGAACATCAGCAGGAGAGGACTCTTTAAAGTAGAGACACTACATACTGATATACACCTGAACATCAGCAGGAGAGGACTCTTTAAAGTAGAGATACTACATACTGATATACACCTGAACATCAGCAGGAGAGGACTCTTTAAAGTAGAGACACTACATACTGATATACACCTGAAACATTAGCAGGAGAGGACTCTTTAAAGTAGAGACACTACATACTGATATACAACCTGAACATCAGCAGGAGAGGACTCTTTAAAGTAGAGACACTACATACTGATATACACTTGAACATCAGCAGGAGAGGACTCTTTAAAGTAGAGACACTACATACTGATATACACCTGAACATCAGCAGGAGAGGACTCTTTAAAGTAGAGACACTACTTACTGATATCCACCTGAACATCAGCAGGAGAGGACTCTTTAAAGTAGAGACACTACATACTGATATACACCTGAACATCAGCAGGAGAGGACTCTTTACAGTAGAGACACTACATACTGATATACACCTGAACATCAGCAGGAGAGGACTCTTTAAAGTAGAGACACTACATACTGATATACACCTGAACATCAGCAGGAGAGGACTCTTTAAAGTAGAGACACTACATACTGATATACACCTGAACATCAGCAGGAGAGGACTCTTTAAAGTAGAGACACTACATACTGATATACACCTGAACATCAGCAGGAGAGGACTCTTTAAAGTAGAGACACTACATTACTGATATACACTTGAACATCAGCAGGAGAGGACTCTTTAAAGTAGAGACCACTACATACTGATATACACCTGAACATCAGCAGAGAGGGACTCCTTTAAAGTAGAGACACTACATTACTGATATCCACCTGAACATCAGCAGGAGAGGACTCTTTAAAGTAGAGAGCACTACATACTGATATACACCTGAACATCAGCAGGAGAGGACTCTTTACAGTAGAGACACTACATACTGATATACACCCTGATAACATCAGCAGGAGAGGACTCTTTAAGTAGAGAGACACTACATACTGATATACACCTGAACATCAGCAGGAGAGGACTCTTTAAAGTAGAGACACTACATACTGATATACACCTGAACATCAGCAGGAGAGGACTCTTTTAAAGTAGAGTCACTACATACTGATATACACCTGAAACATCAGCCAGGAGAGGACTCTTTAAAGTAGAGACACTACATACTGATATACACTCTGAACATCAGCAGGAGAGGACTCTTTAAAGTAGAGACACTACATACTGATATACACCTGAACATCAGCAGGAGAGGACTCTTTAAAGTAGAGACACTACATACTGATATACACCTGAACATCAGCAGGAGAGGACTCTTTAAAGTAGAGACACTACATACTGATATACACCTGAACATCAGCAGGAGAGGACTCTTTAAAGTAGAGACACTACATACTGATATACACCTGAACATCAGCAGGAGAGGACTCTTTAAAGTAGAGACACTACATACTGATATACACCTGAACATCAGCAGGAGAGGACTCTTTAAAGTAGAGTCACTACATACTGATATACACCTGAACATCAGCAGGAGAGGACTCTTTAAAGTAGAGTCACTACATACTGATATACACCTGAACATCAGCAGGAGAGGACTCTTTAAAGTAGAGACACTACATACTGATATACACCTGAACATCAGCAGGAGAGGACTCTTTAAAGTAGAGTCACTACATACTGATATACACCTGAACATCAGCAGGAGAGGACTCTTTAAAGTAGAGACACTACATACTGATATACACCTGAACATCAGCAGGAGAGGACTCTTTAAAGTAGAGACACTACATACTGATATACACCTGAACATCAGCAGGAGAGGACTCTTTAAAGTAGAGACACTACATACTGATATACACCTGAACATCAGCAGGAGAGGACTCTTTAAAGTAGAGACACTACATACTGATATACACCTGAACATCAGCAGGAGAGGACTCTTTAAAGTAGAGACACTACATACTGATATACACCTGAACATCAGCAGGAGAGGACTCTTTAAAGTAGAGACACTACATACTGATATACACCTGAACATCAGCAGGAGAGGACTCTTTAAAGTAGAGTCACTACATACTGATATACACCTGAACATCAGCAGGAGAGGACTCTTTAAAGTAGAGACACTACATACTGATATACACCTGAACATCAGCAGGAGAGGACTCTTTAAAGTAGAGACACTACATACTGATATACACCTGAACATCAGCAGGAGAGGACTCTTTAAAGTAGAGACACTACATACTGATATACACCTGAACATCAGCAGGAGAGGACTCTTTAAAGTAGAGACACTACATACTGATATACACCTGAACATCAGCAGGAGAGGACTCTTTAAAGTAGAGACACTACATACTGATATACACCTGAACATCAGCAGGAGAGGACTCTTTAAAGTAGAGACACTACATACTGATATACACCTGAACATCAGCAGGAGAGGACTCTTTAAAGTAGAGACACTACATACTGATATACACCTGAACATCAGCAGGAGAGGACTCTTTAAAGTAGAGACACTACATACTGATATACACCTGAACATCAGCAGGAGAGGACTCTTTAAAGTAGAGACACTACATACTGATATACACCTGAACATCAGCAGGAGAGGACTCTTTAAAGTAGAGACACTACATACTGATATACACCTGAACATCAGCAGGAGAGGACTCTTTAAAGTAGAGTCACTACATACTGATATACACCTGAACATCAGCAGGAGAGGACTCTTTAAAGTAGAGACACTACATACTGATATACACCTGAACATCAGCAGGAGAGGACTCTTTAAAGTAGAGACACTACATACTGATATACACCTGAACATCAGCAGGAGAGGACTCTTTAAAGTAGAGACACTACATACTGATATACACCTGAACATCAGCAGGAGAGGACTCTTTAAAGTAGAGACACTACATACTGATATACACCTGAACATCAGCAGGAGAGGACTCTTTAAAGTAGAGACACTACATACTGATATACACCTGAACATCAGCAGGAGAGGACTCTTTAAAGTAGAGACACTACATACTGATATACACCTGAACATCAGCAGGAGAGGACTCTTTAAAGTAGAGACACTACATACTGATATACACCTGAACATCAGCAGGAGAGGACTCTTTAAAGTAGAGACACTACATACTGATATACACCTGAACATCAGCAGGAGAGGACTCTTTAAAGTAGAGACACTACATACTGATATACACCTGAACATCAGCAGGAGAGGACTCTTTAAAGTAGAGTCACTACATACTGATATACACCTGAACATCAGCAGGAGAGGACTCTTTAAAGTAGAGACACTACATACTGATATACACCTGAACATCAGCAGGAGAGGACTCTTTAAAGTAGAGACACTACATACTGATATACACCTGAACATCAGCAGGAGAGGACTCTTTAAAGTAGAGACACTACATACTGATATACACCTGAACATCAGCAGGAGAGGACTCTTTAAAGTAGAGACACTACATACTGATATACACCTGAACATCAGCAGGAGAGGACTCTTTAAAGTAGAGACACTACATACTGATATACACCTGAACATCAGCAGGAGAGGACTCTTTAAAGTAGAGACACTACATACTGATATACACCTGAACATCAGCAGGAGAGGACTCTTTAAAGTAGAGACACTACATACTGATATACACCTGAACATCAGCAGGAGAGGGCTCTTTAAAGTAGAGTCACTACATACTGATATACACCTGAACATCAGCAGGAGAGGACTCTTTAAAGTAGAGACACTACATACTGATATACACCTGAACATCAGCAGGAGAGGACTCTTTAAAGTAGAGACACTACATACTGATATACACCTGAACATCAGCAGGAGAGGACTCTTTAAAGTAGAGACACTACATACTGATATACACCTGAACATCAGCAGGAGAGGACTCTTTAAAGTAGAGACACTACATACTGATATACACCTGAACATCAGCAGGAGAGGACTCTTTAAAGTAGAGTCACTACATACTGATATACACCTGAACATCAGCAGGAGAGGACTCTTTAAAGTAGAGACACTACATATTGATATACACCTGAACATCAGCAGGAGAGGACTCTTTAAAGTAGATACACTGCATACTGATATACACCTGAACATCAGCGGGAGAGGACTCTTTAAAGTAGAGACACTACATACTGATATACACCTGAACATCAGCAGGAGAGGACTCTTTAAAGTAGAGACACTACATACTGATATACACCTGAACATCAGCAGGAGAGGACTCTTTAAAGTAGAGACACTACATACTGATATACACCTGAACATCAGCAGGAGAGGACTCTTTAAAGTAGAGTCACTACATACTGATATACACCTGAACATCAGCAGGAGAGGACTCTTTAAAGTAGAGACACTACATACTGATATACACCTGAACATCAGCAGGAGAGGACTCTTTAAAGTAGAGACACTACATACTGATATACACCTGAACATCAGCAGGAGAGGACTCTTTAAAGTAGAGACACTACATACTGATATACACCTGAACATCAGCAGGAGAGGACTCTTTAAAGTAGAGACACTACATACTGATATACACCTGAACATCAGCAGGAGAGGACTCTTTAAAGTAGAGACACTACATACTGATATACACCTGAACATCAGCAGGAGAGGACTCTTTAAAGTAGAGACACTACATACTGATATACACCTGAACATCAGCAGGAGAGGACTCTTTAAAGTAGAGACACTACATACTGATATACACCTGAACATCAGCAGGAGAGGACTCTTTAAAGTAGAGTCACTACATACTGATATACACCTGAACATCAGCAGGAGAGGACTCTTTAAAGTAGAGACACTACATACTGATATACACCTGAACATCAGCAGGAGAGGACTCTTTAAAGTAGAGACACTACATACTGATATACACCTGAACATCAGCAGGAGAGGACTCTTTAAAGTAGAGACACTACATACTGATATACACCTGAACATCAGCAGGAGAGGACTCTTTAAAGTAGAGACACTACATACTGATATACACCTGAACATCAGCAGGAGAGGACTCTTTAAAGTAGAGTCACTACATACTGATATACACCTGAACATCAGCAGGAGAGGACTCTTTAAAGTAGAGACACTACATATTGATATACACCTGAACATCAGCGGAGAGGACTCTTTAAAGTAGATACACTGCATACTGATATACACCTGAACATCAGCGGGAGAGGACTCTTTAAAGTAGAGACACTACATACTGATATACACCTGAACATCAGCAGGAGAGGACTCTTTAAAGTAGAGACACTACATACTGATATACACCTGAACATCAGCAGGAGAGGACTCTTTAAAGTAGAGACACTACATACTGATATACACCTGAACATCAGCAGGAGAGGACTCTTTAAAGTAGAGTCACTACATACTGATATACACCTGAACATCAGCAGGAGAGGACTCTTTAAAGTAGAGACACTACATACTGATATACACCTGAACATCAGCAGGAGAGGACTCTTTAAAGTAGAGACACTACATACTGATATACACCTGAACATCAGCAGGAGAGGACTCTTTAAAGTAGAGACACTACATACTGATATACACCTGAACATCAGCAGGAGAGGACTCTTTAAAGTAGAGACACTACATACTGATATACACCTGAACATCAGCAGGAGAGGACTCTTTAAAGTAGAGACACTACATACTGATATACACCTGAACATCAGCAGGAGAGGACTCTTTAAAGTAGAGACACTACATACTGATATACACCTGAACATCAGCAGGAGAGGACTCTTTAAAGTAGAGACACTACATACTGATATACACCTGAACATCAGCAGGAGAGGACTCTTTAAAGTAGAGACACTACATACTGATATACACCTGAACATCAGCAGGAGAGGACTCTTTAAAGTAGAGACACTACATACTGATATACACCTGAACATCAGCAGGAGAGGACTCTTTAAAGTAGAGACACTACATACTGATATACACCTGAACATCAGCAGGAGAGGACTCTTTAAAGTAGAGACACTACATACTGATATACACCTGAACATCAGCAGGAGAGGACTCTTTAAAGTAGAGTCACTACATACTGATATACACCTGAACATCAGCAGGAGAGGACTCTTTAAAGTAGAGACACTACATATTGATATACACCTGAACATCAGCGGAGAGGACTCTTTAAAGTAGATACACTGCATACTGATATACACCTGAACATCAGCGGGAGAGGACTCTTTAAAGTAGAGACACTACATACTGATATACACCTGAACATCAGCAGGAGAGGACTCTTTAAAGTAGAGACACTACATACTGATATACACCTGAACATCAGCAGGAGAGGACTCTTTAAAGTAGAGACACTACATACTGATATACACCTGAACATCAGCAGGAGAGGACTCTTTAAAGGAGAGACACTACATACTGATATACACCTGAACATCAGCAGGAGAGGACTCTTTAAAGTAGAGACACTACATATTGATATACACCTGAACATCAGCAGGAGAGGACTCTTTAAAGTAGAGACACTACATACTGATATACACCTGAACATCAGCAGGAGAGGACTCTTTAAAGTAGAGACACTACATACTGATATACACCTGAACATCAGCAGGAGAGGACTCTTTAAAGTAGAGACACTACATACTGATATACACCTGAACATCAGCAGGAGAGGACTCTTTAAAGTAGAGACACTACATACTGATATACACCTGAACATCAGCAGGAGAGGACTCTTTAAAGTAGAGACACTACATATTGATATACACCTGAACATCAGCAGGAGAGGACTCTTTAAAGTAGAGACACTACATACTGATATACACCTGAACATCAGCAGGAGAGGACTCTTTAAAGTAGAGACACTACATACTTATATACACCTGAACATCAGCAGGAAAGGACTCTTTAAAGTAGAGACACTACATACTGATATACACCTGAACATCAGCAGGAGAGGACTCTTTAAAGTAGAGACACTACATACTTATATACACCTGAACATCAGCAGGAGAGGACTCTTTAAAGTAGAGACACTACATACTGATATACACCTGAACATCAGCAGGAGAGGACTCTTTAAAGTAGAGACACTACATACTGATATACACCTGAACATCAACAGGAGAGGACTCTTTAAAGTAGAGACACTACATACTGATATACACCTGAACATCAGCAGGAGAGGTCTCTTTAAAGTAGAGACACTACATATTGATATACACCTGAACATCAGCAGGAGAGGACTCTTTAAAGTAGACACACTACATACTGATATACACCTGAACATCAGCAGGAGAGGACTCTTTAAAGTAGAGACACTACATACTGATATACACCTGAACATCAGCAGGAGAGGACTCTTTAAAGTAGAGATACTACATACTGATATACACCTGAACATCAGCAGGAGAGGACTCTTTAAAGTAGAGACACTACATACTGATATACACCTGAACATCAGCAGGAGAGGACTCTTTAAAGTAGAGACACTACATACTGATATACACCTGAACATCAGCAGGAGAGGACTCTTTAAAGTAGAGACACTACATACTGATATACACCTGAACATCAGCAGGAGAGGACTCTTTAAAGTAGAGACACTACATACTGATATACACCTGAACATCAGCAGGAGAGGACTCTTTAAAGTAGAGACACTACATACTGATATACACCTGAACATCAGCAGGAGAGAACTCTTTAAAGTAGAGACACTACATACTGATATACACCTGAACATCAGCAGGAGAGAACTCTTTAAAGTAGAGACACTACATACTGATATACACCTGAACATCAGCAGGAGAGGACTCTTTAAAGTAGAGAAACTACATACTGATATACACCTGAACATCAGCAGGAGAGGACTCTTTAAAGAAGAGACACTACATACTGATATACACCTGAACATCAGCAGGAGAGGACTCTTTAAAGTAGAGACACTACATACTGATATACACCTGAACATCAGCAGGAGAGGACTCTTTAAAGTAGAGACACTACATACTGATATACACCTGAACATCAGCAGGAGAGGACTCTTTAAAGTAGAGACACTACATACTGATATACACCTGAACATCAGCAGGAGAGGACTCTTTAAAGTAGAGACACTACATACTGATATACACCTGAACATCAGCAGGAGAGGACTCTTTAAAGTAGAGACACTACATACTGATATACACCTGAACATCAGCAGGAGAGAACTCTTTAAAGTAGAGACACTACATACTGATATACACCTGAACATCAGCAGGAGAGGACTCTTTAAAGTAGAGACACTACATACTGATATACACCTGAACATCAGCAGTAGAGGACTCTTTAAAGTAGAGACACTACATACTGATATACACCTGAACATCAGCAGGAGAGGACTCTTTAAAGTAGAGACACTACATACTGATATACACCTGAACATCAGCAGGAGAGGACTCTTTAAAGTAGAGACACTACATACTGATATACACCTGAACATCAGCAGGAGAGGACTCTTTAAAGTAGAGACACTACATACTGATATACACCTGAACATCAGCAGGAGAGGACTCTTTAAAGTAGAGACACTACATACTGATATACACCTGAACATCAGCAGGAGAGAACTCTTTAAAGTAGAGACACTACATACTGATATACACCTGAACATCAGCAGAGAGGAACTCTTTAAAGTAGAGACACTACATACTGATATACACCTGAACATCAGCAGGAGAGGACTCTTTAAAGTAGAGACTACATACTGATATACACCTGAACATCAGCAGGAGAGGACTCTTTAAAGTAGAGACACTACATACTGATATACACCTGAACATCAGCAGGAGAGGACTCTTTAAAGTAGAGACACTACATACTGATATACACCTGAACATCAGCAGGAGAGAACTCTTTAAAGTAGAGACACTACATACTGATATACACCTGAACATCAGCAGGAGAGGACTCTTTAAAGTAGAGACACTACATACTTATATACACCTGAACATCAGCAGGAGAGGACTCTTTAAAGTAGAGACACTACATACTGATATACACCTGAACATCAGCAGGAGAGGACTCTTTAAAGTAGAGACACTACATACTGATACACCTGAACATCAGCAGGAGAGGACTCTTTAAAGTAGAGACACTACATTCTGATATACACCTGAACATCAGCAGGAGAGGACTCTTTTAAGTAGAGACACTACATACTGATATACACCTGAACATCAGCAGGAGAGGACTCTTTAAAGTAGAGACACTACATACTGATATACACCTGAACATCAGCAGGAGAGGACTCTTTAAAGTAGAGACACTACATACTGATATACACCTGAACATCAGCAGGAGAGGACTCTTTAAAGAGAGACACTACATACTGATATACACCTGAACATCAGCAGGAGAGGACTCTTTAAAGTAGAGACACTACATATGATATACACCTGAACATCAGCAGGAGAGGACTCTTTAAAGTAAGACACTACATACTGATATACACCTGAACATCAGCAGGAGAGGACTCTTTAAAGTAGAGACACTACATACTGATATACACCTGAACATCAGCAGGAGAGGACTCTTTAAAGTAGAGACACTACATACTGATATACACCTGAACATCAGCAGGAGAGGACTCTTTAAAGTAGAGACACTACATACTGATATACACCTGAACATCAGCAGGAGAGGACTCTTTAAAGTAGAGACACTACATACTGATATACACCTGAACATCAGCAGGAGAGGACTCTTTAAAGTAGAGACACTACATACTGATATACACCTGAACATCAGCAGGAGAGGACTCTTTAAAGTAGAGACACTACATACTGATATACACCTGAACATCAGCAGGAGAGGACTCTTTAAAGTAGAGACACTACATACTGATATACACCTGAACATCAGCAGGAGAGGACTCTTTAAAGTAGAGACACTACATACTGATATACACCTGAACATCAGCAGGAGAGGACTCTTTAAAGTAGAGACACTACATACTGATATACACCTGAACATCAGCAGGAGAGACTCTTTAAAGTAGAGACACTACATACTGATATACACCTGAACATCAGCAGGAGAGGACTCTTTAAAGTAGAGACACTACATACTGATATACACCTGAACATCAGCAGGAGAGGACTCTTTAAAGTAGAGACACTACATACTGATATACACCTGAACATCAGCAGGAGAGGACTCTTTAAAGTAGAGACACTACATACTGATATACACCTGAACATCAGCAGGAGAGGACTCTTTAAAGTAGAGACACTACATACTGATATACACCTGAACATCAGCAGGAGAGACTCTTTAAAGTAGAGACACTACATACTGATATACACCTGAACATCAGCAGGAGAGGACTCTTTAAAGTAGAGACACTACATACTGATATACACCTGAACATCAGCAGGAGAGGACTCTTTAAAGTAGAGACACTACATACTGATATACACCTGAACATCAGCAGGAGAGGACTCTTTAAAGTAGAGACACATACTGATATACACCTGAACATCAGCAGGAGAGGACTCTTTAAAGTAGAGAACTACATACTGATATACACCTGAACATCAGCAGGAGAGGACTCTTTAAAGTAGAGACACTACATACTGATATACACCTGAACATCAGCAGGAGAGGACTCTTTAAAGTAGAGACACTACATACTGATATACACCTGAACATCAGCAGGAGAGGACTCTTTAAAGTAGAGACACTACATACTGATATACACCTGAACATCAGCAGGAGAGGACTCTTTAAAGTAGAGACACTACATACTGATATACACCTGAACATCAGCAGGAGAGGACTCTTTAAAGTAGAGACACTACATACTGATATACACCTGAACATCAGCAGGAGAGGACTCTTTAAAGTAGAGACACTACATACTGATATACACCTGAACATCAGCAGGAGAGGACTCTTTAAAGTAGAGACACTACATACTGATATACACCTGAACATCAGCAGGAGAGGACTCTTTAAAGTAGAGACACTACATACTGATATACACCTGAACATCAGCAGGAGAGGACTCTTTAAAGTAGAGACACTACATACTGATATACACCTGAACATCAGCAGGAGAGGACTCTTTAAAGTAGAGACACTACATACTGATATACACCTGAACATCAGCAGGAGAGGACTCTTTAAAGTAGAGACACTACACATACTGATATACACCTGAACATCAGCAGGAGAGGACTCTTTAAAGTAGAGACACTACATACTGATATCACCTGAACATCAGCAGGAGAGGACTCTTTAAAGTAGAGACACTACATACTGATATACACCTGAACATCAGCAGGAGAGGACTCTTTAAAGTAGAGACACTACATACTGATATACACCTGAACATCAGCAGGAGAGGACTCTTTAAAGTAGAGACCTACATACTGATATACACCTGAACATCAGCAGGAGAGGACTCTTTAAAGTAGAGACACTACATACTGATATACACCTGAACATCAGCAGGAGAGGACTCTTTAAAGTAGAGACACTACATACTGATATACACCTGAACATCAGCAGGAGAGGACTCTTTAAAGTAGAGACACTACATACTGATATACACCTGAACATCAGCAGGAGAGGACTCTTTAAAGTAGAGACACTACATACTGATATACACCTGAACATCAGCAGGAGAGGACTCTTTAAAGTAGAGACACTACATACTGATATACACCTGAACATCAGCAGGAGAGGACTCTTTAAAGTAGAGACACTACATACTGATATACACCTGAACATCAGCAGGAGAGGACTCTTTAAAGTAGAGACACTACATACTGATATACACCTGAACATCAGCAGGAGAGAACTCTTTAAAGTAGAGACACTACATACTGATATACACCTGAACATCAGCAGGAGAGGACTCTTTAAAGTAGAGACTACATTCTGATATACACCTGAACATCAGCAGGAGAGGACTCTTTAAAGTAGAGACACTAAATACTGATATTAATTAATTGAAGAAAAAAAAATTGTACATATATGGTATTTAACTACAAGGGGTGTTATGCACTGCAGAGATATATTTTGTCCTTCAACACGATGGGACTTGTTGTCCTTCTCTGCCGATGATCTTCAAAATCTCCCGAGGACATTTCGCAGTCACATAAATCCTCTGTTAATCCTGCCAACTCATTTAAAGTCCATAAATGACGGCGTTAATTGCTGATGATCCATTTCAAAACGTATAAATCTGTCATCAGAGGCATAATACCTCTAAAATCCTGCATTAATGACAAACCCTCTTGCTGGAGATCACTTATTGATGTCTCCTCGTCAATACACCTTATATCTGCTCTTCCTTCTTTCTCCGATATTTCCCGGTTGAAACACTCCTTATGTCGCCCACTTTTCACTCCAGCCTTAGGCTAGGTTTATGAAACACAAATTCAGACTCGCATCATGTCTGTGTTTATCTACTAAACTGCTGCACTTTCCATTTCTGTTACATTTCCATTTAATGTTATATATTTGCTGTCACCCATCGGTTTACAGCCCTGTTCAGTCGATGATTTACACACCGTTAGTTTCATGAAGACATTTCCATGAAGCAATAAGTGGTCCTAAAAGATTTAACATTTTATAGGAAAAAAACTGAATAGGAAGGAAATTGTTCACTTTTGGTAAAATCAAATCCAGATATATTGCAGAGAAGGTGTACACATACAAGAATGTGATTTGCTGTATAATGGGCCATACTTATACACAATAAGATTAATTAACTAAAATGAATTAACGTATTAAGTACAATATAAAAAAAATAACCCAGAAAAATTGAATTTATTAGTAAGTATTTCAGAATTTAAAGTGCATTAAAACATGTTCTGGGGCGTCTCACTGATTAACAATATATTTCATTTAAATGGCGCTTTTCCTGAATACTTAAACACTTTACAAAATCACATTTCATACAAGCACACTAACAAGTATACTGAAATGAGTGAAACAAGAAGGCAAGATCTCTCTCTCTCTCTCCCTCTCTCTCCCTCTCTCTCTCTCTCTCTCTCTCTCTCCTCTCTCTCTCTCTCTCTCTCCTCTCTCTCCTATCTCTCTCTCGCGCTCTCTCTCTCTCTCTCTCTCTCTCTCTCTCTCTCTCTCGCGCTCTCTCTCTCCCTCTCTCTCTCTCTCTCTCTCTCTCTCTCTCTCTCTCTCTCGCACGCTCTCTCTCTCCTCTCTCTCTCGCTCTCTCTCGCTCTCTCTCGCGCGCTCTCTCTCTCCCTCTCTCTCTCGCTCTCACTCTCTCTCTCTCTCCCTCTCTCTCGCTCTCTCTCTCTCCCTCTCTCTCTCTCTCTCTCTCTCTCTCTCTCTCGCGCGCTCTCTCTCTCTCTCTCTCGTCTGCTCTCTCTCTCTCTCTCTCCCTCTCTCCTCCCTCTCTCTCTCTCTCCCTCCCTCCTCTCTCTCTCTCTCTCTCTCTCTCTCCCTCCCTCTCCCTCTCTCTCTCTCTCTCTCTCTCTCTCTCTCTCTCTCTCTCTCTCTCTCTCTCTCTCTCTCTCTCTCTCTCTCTCTCTCTCTCTCTCGCGCGCGCTCTCTCTCTCTCTATCTCTCTCTCTCTCTCTCGCGCGCTCTCTCTCTCTCTCTCTCAAGACACCCTTTGTGTCTTTTCAGAATTACCTGTGGCTTTTTGCAAAGTTTATTGTTGTTCGCCAACCTTCATTTTCAAGGCCTGGTTATTTTGTAAATGCCACCTGGCTTGAGACGTAACGGCAGGAGGTATGTGCTCACACTGAGAGTTTCTCTAGTGCCACACTGTAATATCGCCTCTCTGATCCGGACCATGCCCACACTTTTTGAAGTGTTTGATTTGGTCCCTATTACTGTTTCATTACATTGCATGTTATGTTTAACCCTAACCCTTGGTTCTAGACCAATTTTACTCGGGAAGCCGTGCTGGGACCAGTTATTTTGAGAAGGACATTTTAATGGAAGACATTGTTCAAGATTTTAACACTTTTAGTTCAGTTTAAAGTCAAAAAACATAAAATGGCATGAGCAGTGTTTGTTAACGTGCTTTCTGTCAATGACTTCTAAGTTACTTTGGCCCAAGTTACACAACTACCAGTGCCCCCCCCCCCCCCCAACCCATCCCCAATGCTGTTTGGGATAATAAATACATTATTTATGTAGCCAAAATTAGTTTTCATTTTATTTATTTATTGGTATTTGTTTTTCTAACATGATTTGTTTCAGTAACTTAGTTACAATTGTGTTAAATAACTTTATTGAAACTAAATCCAACTTACAGACACTTCAATAGAAATGCCAATGGGAGCAGTTATTTGGGGTTAAACATCTGGCCCAAGGACATCATTTCTTTTTTAGAAAAAGCTTGCACTAGCAATGTTAACTTACAAAGGAAAACGCTTTCAAAAAGGTTGTTTTTCACAATAAGAAAACTGAAAATGCAATGTAAATATAGAATCAATGAATGTGCATCAACTAAAGAATCCCCCTCAGCCAACTCATACACAAATGACTAAAACCATGCATGATCAGCTACTTTAAACATTTCTTGACATAGTTTCTTATTTTTTCCCAATCTTGCTTATTATCTACTCTACCTCAAACGGATTCCTCCATTAGTGCCTCCACCACTTTTCAACACGCTCTTGATCGAGACATATCAAGGTTACATACCTTTCCCTGGCAAGTCTCTCTACAACAGAAATGTGTGTTATTACATTACATGTCACTTGTTAGACGCTTTTATGCAAAGCGACTTACATACTCAATACTGTGGGCAATCCCCACAGGAGCAATTTGGGGTGAAGTGTCTCAGGGACACAACGACATGCTGACTGCAGTGGGGTTTGAACCTGTGCCCCCCTGAGCCGAACACCAACGCACAACCCACTGCGCCACACGCCTCCGTTACTTGGACGTTTCCCAGGCTGTGACTGAGGTGCATGATTTACACGTTGCTGTGTCTTGTTTTATGAGGCGTAAGCGTATCAAAGTTGTATCAAAGTAACAAATGACTCTTTGTAACCACATGAAAACCCTCTCATCCCACACATCGCTGTTGAAGCATCACTTTCGGTTGTTAGGATGCCGGGTAACGACCCAGCAAACTCTCATCTGGCTGCCAGATTAAACCGTTAGATGCATTTAGATTTCTGTGGCGACGCAGTCACTCAACGCTCAAAGCATCAACACAAGCTACAAATCAGCCCCGAGTCTAGGCAGCTTTAGAATTTGTATGTAAAAGATTACATGCAGACGACATTTGGCTACCGCGAAAGGGAATAAGCACTGCAGGGGAGAAGATTTAAGGTGTCTCGGAGATAATTCATGGCACTTCCGAGTGCCTCCTAATCATCGTGTTTACAGGAAGACAAGCAGCGAGGAGAAGTATGTGTGTGGAAGATATGGAAGGACACGATTTGGTGTGTTAGTGATGGTATTTATGTGTAAAATGTATTTATTAAACAAGAACCATGTGAAGCCTTGATCTCATAAGAATAAGACGATGTCTGCCAGATTGACCTGATATCAAATCTGCTGTACCAGGGCAGGCACACACAACAATCAATCAACACCTCAAACATCACACTAATACGTATAAAATCAAAAGTACAGATATATAAAATATAAATACCATCATAACTATAACATATTAAATGACAATCAAGCAAACAAGACTTGTTGCTCATTATCCATTTTTTGCACACACGTATTTATGGATTATTTCTGCACTTTAACTGAGATTGCTTTATTGAAGTGTGTTTACAGACATCCTCTCAGTATCCTCTCAGTCAGTGAGAGGATTAATTGAGAGTTTGGAGCACAGATGCACACACACACACACACATACCATGTATACATCACTTCAGGGGACATTAGATTGACTTACATGCATTTCCTGGAGACTTATCCTAACCATAACCAGACCTCCAATTTGTCCCCATAAGGGAGGCGAGTCCCCACATGTGACTGTAAACAGATTTAGGTCCCCACAAGTATAGTAATGCTTGGCCACACACACACACACACACACACACACACACACACACACACACACACACACACACACACACACACACACACACACACCTACACACACACACACACACACACACACACACACACACACACACACACACACACACACACACACACACACACACACTGACACTTGGCTGAACCATCAGACTTGTCTTAAAGTGTTTGCTCCATCTCATGGCATTTCCTAATGTGGTGAATCAAGAGAAGGCACAGAAGGTTAGTGGGAGGTAAACTTCACAATGAGCCTTTTGCCCTTTAACTGTTGCTGCTATGTGAAGAACTGTGATGGACGGTACTGTTGATGTTAAAACTAATGATTTAGGGTTGAAGAAGTATTAGGATGTTTTAATTAAAGTTGTCCCTTTCCTGTAGTAAGTTATATAGTTGTCTGTACATGGTCTCCCAAACACTCTCCCCCCCGCCATTGTACTCCTTTGTTTTACTGTCATATTGTTGCTAATCAAAAAGCTTTAGCTCCCTTTGATTTGAAACAAAATCTCTCCTTGTTTTCAGCCATAAAACAATCCCACTTTACTGCCACATAAAACCCAGTGTCACAGCGAGTAACGTGCAGAACTGGCAAGAGACGAAACATTTAATGAGGTGATGATTTATCGACGCTCTGCATATTGTGCTGTCTTCACCTGATTGAGTGCATCTGCCTATGCATTACACAGATTGATGCCAGTGATGGAAACCAATTAATAAAGTTGATTGAAATGTGAGGTAAGCTTAATCTCACCCGGAGATATATGCAGTCAATGCAGCAATGTTTTTATATTCATCTTATTCAATATTCATGTACAGCCAAGATACAAGAAACAAGGTTGTTGCAGTGAAACAATACATTCAAATAGCCCTACTGTAATTTATGCAATAACCTTTTTTATGTCAAAAACTTTGATTCCTAAGGCAAAATAACTACAAACTTTATGATAAAAAGGGTAGGAGGAGCTTTTTTCTAATTCTGCGCAGACATTGATAAATGATATGGTTAAATCAAAGCAGGTAATGTTCCCTTTCCTCTCACCTCCTCT